>QANT01001869.1:0-32089 GCA_003254885.1 Purshia tridentata | reverse complement strand
AGATACCAACATAACTCTCCTGGTCGAGCTGCTCCCACGAGCTTGAAAGCCATAATATATGCACCACGATCCAAAAAAACATTAGTAATTCATTTCCATATATTTAATTTATACACCACATGCAAAAATTTATATTTTAAATTGAAGAAAATTGTTGCATGAATAATATATTGTCTGTGAGAGACTACAAACAACAACTGATATGATATTGAATTAATATTGATGCCATTGTGATACTGTAATTGCTTGTAGCTAGATAGCTGTTGACTAATAAGCCACTGCTAAGGTTTATAGACTTGTAATTGAAGCGATTTTTCAGATAGTAATGATCAAATACGTTGAAGATGGTATATGTATATGTGCATGATTAGGACCTTATTGATGGATGGTTCAAACACTATACGTACTATATCCCTGACGTGGAACCAGCATATATATCAATTCAAGATGGTTGTTGTTGTTCATACAGTAATTAAAATGAGCATATTCAAGGAATCAAATGCACAATTTTTTTAAAATCCAAAGAAAATGGAACTCATTCAATTTTTGGAGTATTAATTCCAATAAAGCGGAAAAGATTAATTAATTAGTAATATCGTATGAGCTGGCAGTCCACGTGTCATTTAATAGGTGGACCAATTTCTACATACCATTGGTTTGTTGGATTAGTGGGTACGTAGGTCACAAATTTTAATTTAGAGGAAACATCGCAATATATAGAATAAAATTCGAAGGAGGCTCGATAACCAACAACATTTAATGTCTAATTTGATCAATCCAAGTTTTTAATTGTATATGAGTGCGCAATGCATTAATTAATATCATTATCAAAAACCCTGCATATGAGTCACATTACTTTTTTAGTTTGAATGTGCCAAACTGCCAATGAATCTTTCCCGCTAAAGAATTGAAACTTTGAAAGTAAAGTAGAGGAGAGTTGGTAAGAGTAAGAGAACGCCGTCCACTAAAGCCATAGACTATGCATTGATAGAAAGTGTTGATTAAGGTTTTAGTAATTTAGATTACAAAACAGTGCCCAGACTCTATTACATTTTATTATAATTTTTTTTTGTTAGGCAGTCAATGGTGTCCGGATTAGCTTGAACGCACTTTGACTAATTCCCTTGTTGACTAGTTTGATCAAAGGCAAGTTATCCACACCGAAATTAAAAAATTTAAAAGAGCTAAATCTCTCGCAACCTAAGTATATTATAAATTGAATTAATTTTTCATAATGTGTCAAGGAAGTTTAGTAAACTTGATATTATTGTTAAAATATTAGAATTATAGAACAATGCATGTTACAAAGTCAGGAAAGTAAATTTTGAAGACAGAGTCCTGTTGTATGCATACAAATTTAGCAGTTTAAAATTTATATTTTAGGGTGATAAAGAGTTGAAAACACAATTATATCGTATTCAATGTTTACATATTAATATTTTTCGTAAATTAGAATCGTGAAAATTACCGTCCCAGTGAAGTGGTGTATGTGTGTGTGTGTGTGTGGTAGAGAGTGTTGCGTTGGTTGTTCCACTTGTCCATGTTCAAAGCTTGTTCCTCGGTCACCGTCGTCTATCCCCAACCGTCCGTACGGTTGCAGCCACATCAATGTCACATCCCCTCATCTCATCTCACTGGTTCAACTTTAAGATTCACTTTGTGATCGATCAGGCCCCCCTCCACCAACAAATAAAAAGGTTCATAGTAGTGGTGTGGGACTACCTTTCTCATTACTTTGATCTACTTAATTAATTTGATGCTCTTTGACTATTACTATTGAGCTTTTTTAAGGTTTGGACATATACATTGTACTCATTATTTTCATCTTTACCTATATTTTTGGAAAATTGTAATTGTAATTCATATAACTTAGGTCAATTTTCAATTTTTTCTGGTTAGTTTTTTTTATTTATAATTAGGTCCTTATAGTTAATTAACCTTAATAATCAATGAAAAACCATATATATAACTTAAACTCTTTCATTTGATTACTTTGATCCCTATAATAAGCATATTTCTATATAATAGAATAATTACATGCACATACTACATGGTACTGCATACATATACTCATTATGAAAGCTATAATTTTATTTATTTTTTGTGTGTGTGATTGTAACATTTACATGACAAGCTAAAATTTGTATTACAAATCCACTAAAATTATCACACGTGTACAATTTTTAAGGGCATTTTTTTAAGAGTTAGAGTTTTAAATGTAAATAATAGACATGTGTTATATATATATATTATAAAACTATGTCAATATGTACAAGTTGAATTACGATCAGATCGATGAAAAAATTTATCATAAAAAAAAATATATATATAGAGTATTGTTTAAAAGAAGGAAGTTAGAAGACACCCAATTAAGCAATTAATGACTCTACCACTAATAGATTATTATTGGTTTTTTGAGAGATACCACTAATATAGTATTAGGATAAATTGATTCCTTCATTAAAGCTTATCTTAAACGCCATAATTATGTTTAGCTTCCAAAATATTTATCTCTTTGATGAAAGCGATATTCTACTTCAAGGAATCGTACCTTTCACAAGTGGTATTGCGTGCGCCAATAGGATGAAGTGATAGGCCCAAATACAAATGTTTTAATATAACAAGCTAGATTCGATCGGGTAAATATCTTATCATAATTAATCCACTAATATCTGTAAGTATCATGACAGCTTTCTCAAACTTTGATGAGTACATACATAATGAGCATGGAGGAGGTGGAGGATAAGTATTTAATTTACAAATACTTTATATTTGTAATCAAGTATTTGAACTCATGATGTGAAGTCTTGAATACAAATTAATTAAACATGTATATTTTGTCGTTTTCATAACTTATTGGCAAAATTTTCAACCTATTTTGAATAAAATGACTGAATTATATATGTGTTATATACGTATTTTCTTCAGTTGGGTAACTTGGTTACTTTACTAACTTTGATATATGGTAATTAATTAAGGGGTAAATTAGAAGTGGTATTTAAAAGAATTTATCTAATACAAAGTAATGTTTGGTTCAAATGCGTGTAAATGAAGGGGACCGCATATATACATTTTCAAATTGGAAAATGGATCTTTCAGAAAATGACCAGCCAGCATGATGCACATCAATACAATACATCATGCACTGCAGCTGCCCATTCAAAAATGGTGAAAAAATATATATATCTTTTAATTGCGTGTTCAAATGAGCTTTTGAGTGCTGCAAATGGCCAATTCAAGTAGTTACAGATCACAATAATAATGGCCAATTAACATGAAGTTTGGTTAATGCCAGGCCTGCAGTGAGTAGTAAAGAAAATGAAGAGTAACCTTACACAAGTGGAACGGGTGGGGAAGAACCACATTTAATTACTATGGGGCAAAGTTGACGATATATAAATGCTCCACATGTCGATCTGGTGGAATGGAGTTTGAAAGAAAATCAAAACAATAACCTCATTTAATAAAACTAAATGTGCCCACGATGGAGAGAGCCAATGATATACTATTTATAATTCTTTTTTATCTTAGAGTGGAGATTTGAATTTTGAAATTTTCTTTTAGATATGGAAAGGAGAAATATTATTAAACCACAAAATAGTTGATGAAGATAATAATTAGGATCAATTATCAAACTCTCTTATCAATATCTGATCTTACATAGTTACATGTCATAAATAAATGAGGTTTAGGTAAATCATATTTAAAAGATAAAGAAATTTTCTCACATATTATTCGGTGATGGAATAAATAGATGATCATAGTGATTTTATAAACATTTGAAATAATGACTCTTTAATCAAATGATTAAACGATTTTCAATTTATCTAATTTTTTACAAAATTGATCCATATATAAACACTTAAAAAATAAATGACGGACCGAAAATTTATTATTCGGTGATGGAATAAATAGATAATCATAGTGATTTTATAAACATTTGAAATAATGACTCTTTAATTAAATGATTAAACGATTTTCAATTTATCTAATTTTTTACAAAATTGATCCATATATATACACTTAAAAAATAAATGACGGACCGAAAATAAAAATGAAAAGCATTGAATGATGGAAATTGAGAAGTAAGGCTTTAGTATAGATGAAGGGGCCGGTGAGGCAAAGGAGAGAAAACCAAGAAGGGATTAGACTGGACATTAAAACTTAAAAGGGACATATTAAAGGGCGTAAACGTGTAAGAGTCACTCCTGAAAAGAATCCAAAAGAGGAAAATGAGGGATGAATGCAAGGAAGGAACCTTAAAAAACCCTAGCTATGTGTGCCGTGATACATGGCTGATGGAGGGGCCAAGTAGCTGCTAGCTATGAGCTAGCTGGGTGTGGCTGAATCCTCAAGGGGTTTAATTGCTGTCGATCAATTCCGCCCGACCCCACTTCAAGTAATGCTTGTGGAGGACGCAACTTATACTCCAAACCTAAACGCCACCCCAATACATAAGAACCACTAATTGATTACATTCATTAATAATATTACTGGTTAATTAATTAATTAATTACTTTTCATTGTCATTTTTCTACCCAAAAAAAATCTAATATATCCATGGTTTTAATTATTTTTCGATTTTGCAGATGGATGAGGTGGCATCTGCTATTATTCTGTTGACATCTGTGGAAGGGAGATTGGGTCAGAGAGGATTAAATTTTTGGTTCAATTTGGTAGCCAAGGATTACGATTGATAACTGTGCTGTATATGCCTCTACTGTCTCTCTCTCTCTCTCTCTCTCTCTCTCTCTCATATTCAATACTCCTCTCCCACTCTCTCCTCCTCCGGTGAAGCTAGCTCTATATATATTTATACCCTCCAAAGCAGTCCAAAACCTCACCAGTGCTCATCAGTTCTCTTCAACCCTCTAGCTTAGCTAGTCAGTCGATCTCTCCTTCCTTTACTTATATTCCTTTTCATATATATTTTCATCAGTTTTTCCTTCTGGGTTTAACCACAGAGCTAGCTAGCGACCCTTTCCTTTTCTTTTAATTAAAATGTTCCCATGTGGGTCTTTTTTCATATCCCTTCTCCATCACATTCACATCGTGGTTCGGACTCTTTTATGCTTTTTATGTGGTGAATCAACAGCCTCATCCTACCTAGCCTTAATCCTCTACTTTTCTTTCCTGGGTTTAGATCAATTTAGGGTTACAATTAGGGTTCCGTTGTCTTTCTATTTCCTTTTGATTACTACTCTCTTTTGCATGGGGGTGATGACAAAGATCCATGGATCGATCTAAAGAAGAAAAACAGTCACTGTTTGCGGGTGGAGCATCATCAAGATTCACAATCCTTGGGCACTTGAAGCCCCTCTGATCTGGGAATCTTGATGATGCTGCAGCTGCAATCAATGGCTATAGCCTATACATATATGCGTATATCTATATTCACTTGCTCTCACAGTTGGATTGATATCGATATTGAATATGGTGCACAGTAGGTAACATTTTTCTTTTTCTTATCCTCTCGAGGTTAGTGATAGTTGGTGAGTTTGTTAATTATATATGTGAACAAGGACATTGTTATTGTTGTTGTTTCAACTTTTTGAAATTTTTTTATCATGTTTTAGTTGAACCTTTATTTCGATGCTTGTGTTCCTATTGGCCTGTTGATTTGTTTATACCACATAATACTAGTACGCTGTGCTCGATCAACACTTTACCTAAACATGGTTTGGGGCTTGTGTCGGTTAGCCCCTACCCACTTGCACTTAATTTCGAGTTTTACAATGCTCTTCATGTATGTCGTTATTGAGAAATAAAGGGGGATCAGAGGGGGGACGATGCTATTGATCCATGTGATTATGTGATAAGATGTTGTAGCAATAGTCTTTGTTAATTTTGATCTCGAGGTTTTAATTAATGTAGTTTTTAGCTAAGGCTTTGCAATTTTCAGTGGTCAGTTAATATTTATTTCTCTGAGTTGGCAGAACACAGAACTGAAACAGTGCCCCAGATCTCAGGAATGTCTGTACTTTGGTCGAAAATACGAACCACAAGACATCAAGGCCAAATGGCTTCTTTTATTTCGTGGATACTTTTAAGTACTCTTAAAGTTTTTTCTGTTTTTTTTTTTTTTAATTAATAACTCTAGATCTCTTGATCATCATCATCTGCATAATGTAATGTAATGGATGGCTGTGCAGGTGGCTAGCTTAGCGTTTCAGATTGGTGACCAGCTTTTTCTCTTACAGACATATATGAGTCATAATTTGGGACAAGCTAGCTTCTAGTGAGAGAGTCACACATACAATCATGTTTTTGTGGCTGTACGTGTTGAAATCCCTCCATTTTTGGTTTGTCTGCTTGCTTCTCAAATTTGCTATATGATCGATTATAATTTACCGCTTTCTTTTTACTGCCCACTATTCATTTTTCACTTTCATATTGTACGTATACTATAATTCTCTTTCTTTTCAAGAGTTATTCTATAGTTTCTTAATTGTAATCTTTGTACTCAACGTTTGAAAATATTTGAACAAATTAAGTTTTTCAGTTTATGGATGGGGCTGATTTTCAGCACTTCACTTTTCATAAACAATTAGGGTTTGGTGAAGCCAAAATTACTATTATTGTATGTGGGATACATATATATATATATATATGCTACACAGTTACACATGTTCAGTTTTTCACATTTTGAGCGTTTGTAGTGTTTTGAAAGCTAGCATTTGGGACAAAAGCTTCAAATTTAAACTATATATGAGTAATTGATCTTGCAGTTTTCACATTTTGAACGTTTTGTAGTACGTGTTTTAATTTCACTTGCAGTACTGCGTAGGGAAACTTTTAAGTAAATGATCTTTTTTGTTTCATTCCTTTGTTGTACGTTTTCTTTGTCCCCTTTTTTATTTTACTACTAGTACTCCTGCACTGTATGAATGCCATGATGTTCAAAATTGGGTCAAGTATTCATTATTGATATCTTTAACTATATGTCTTCTTTCTTGAAGTTGTAGGGCTACTTGTTCTAAATATATATTTACACGGATATCATCACTATATATATAACAAGTGGGAAAATACTATAAATAAAACTTTTAAGTAATGGAGCCAGAAACGTTTAAATGTGCATAAATTTTTCTAGAGAAGTTTAGCAATAAGGCGTTTGTAAAGTTTACTACATCATACCAACGGAAAACTTGTATATCTTATTATTTATTAATTCCAATGAATTAATAGCTAGCATTACATGGTACCTGTTCTTAATTTGTGATTATATATATAAATTAAGTTGATTCTGATCGGGTTTCCACTGGTTTTTCTTTCAGCGCATGTGTGGTTTCAAGCATGGAGATCCTAATACAAATTCAAACCATCGATCTAGTGTTTTCAAATGAAGATTTCAGTCGACATTCTGTTTTTATATGTAGTACTTGAAAGCATGCAGATACGTAGATATGAAGCCTATATATATGTGTGATTTAGTTAAATGGTTCTTGGTTTGTAATTGAGGAATTGTATAAGAGAAAAGCGGCCACTTAATTTCTTTTTGTTACGTTTTGTAACTTTTGTTCTTTTTTTTTTTCGGGGCTGAGCTGCGCGCCCTCTTTTAATAGCTCCTTTACACCTATTAATGCTTGGATCCCGCACACTATATGTACTCTCTGCAATGTCCAATAGCATCAAAAGAATTTCTAAGTCAATTTGACATTCTTCTTTTGGAATTGATACTTTTCCATAATCCATAAGGTGGGTTCATCATTTTTCACATAGGGGTGAAATTCTTGTGAGTAATCATGTTATTTATTTACACTTTTATTACATTAAGAGAAATCAAATCCTTGATCTATATATGTTAATCCGAATTAATAATCTATATTGGTACACAATCCCAGTTAATTTTCTAATCAACCTTCATCACTTGAGGAGTCATTGTATAATTAAGCAGCAGAGGCTATAAGGAGGAGTACTATTGCTACCCTAACCTTTTCTTCTGGTGTATGTGAAAAAGAGTCACGATTTACTTATATGAAAGCATGTGTCCTCTTTTTCTCCTTTTCGTTTTATTATTATTCATGTAAAATCTAGTGATACTTTTCTCTTATTTTTCCCCAAAGTCCAAACTAGTGATACATTTCAAATTTTCAATTACATCTTATAATCTTAATTATAGTCAAAAAATCCGAAAAGACCTCATCTGATTTTGGGGGTGGGCTTTCACCTTTGGATATTTTGATATTTCTTGGGCCTTATGAGCTTTGTTTCCTTCTCTTTGTACCACATGCACCCTTTGAACTACCATTTAGTTCTATTGGCACTCTGCATCACTCCCTTGCTAATGAGGTCACAATGCACAGATACAAAGATGAGATTCACAACAATCAGGTGAACAAGATCTCCCTCCTCTAAGCAAGACCATAACCAACTATAAAATCAAGAATATAGTTAGCCAAGAATAAGAACCCAAATTAAAATATTATAACCCATATATTCAATATATCATCTTAGACGATTTCTTGTCCCTCAATCCAATCCATTCACATCTGAATTTGTTTTGTTTACAAGTTTTTAGTTTGAAGAAAAATATAGGGATTGATGTCTCATGTCCCCTTAACAGCCTCCTCTCTCTCTCTCTCACTGCTGCTAAAGTTGACTGAATTTTGGTTGCTAGTTGTTGTTTTCATTTTTCTTTTTCCTTCGTGATTTAGTTTTTATTGTTATGTGGGTAGAGGGTCATATGAATTCTATGCTATACCCTTGGGTTTGCAGCTGCTAGTTTGGAGGGTTGGAACGTGTAGATCACATGGAGGCATGTGAGACGGCCACCCACTTGGTGATGAAACTGCAGACAATTAATTAATTAATTATATGGACCTAATTAAAGTTAATTTGACCTCATCATTAGGAATCAAATCTTCTTCTGCATAAATCTGCAGAAGTAGTTGAAAGACCATCAACTATTTAATTTACAGCATAAAGACAATATTGGTGCATGTGGATGCTGGTAGTCATGTCAAACTGTAAAAGGGAAACGCCTGCATGCATGGGAATGTCTAACTCTCAGTGATTCAAATAAATATGTAAGATAGCACATTATACATAATTATTTAACTAAAAGCAATTGTATGGATACCACATTTTTGTAACATACTTATATAATCTATATATATTGTATATAATTAAAAGATCTTTCAAAGACAGTTAAATCAAGAAAACAACCAAACCATACCAAACCAGAGTATATTTTGGGTCAAATGGCTAAGCAGAGGCAAATTAGAATCCACCCTGCTTTCTCTTGACACATGCTCTGGCCCAAAGTTGCGTTAAATTCCATAATAAACAGAAGGCTCCACTAATTAATAATCATAAACTAGGTATTAAAGATGTAGGGAATGATCAATGTATCACAAATAGTTCCCTTAACGGTTCTCATGCTCTCTCTGTTGGTATGTTAAAGTGAAATATGACTTTCACCGGCTACATATTCCACTAAATTTAAAGGTAAACTTGAATTTCAGATGTAGATGATCATATCACATGGAAGCATGTAATCGATAGTATCTTTCAACTCGGTTGTTAAAGCAAACCATGGATTGAGTTAAACAGATAGTTAATCCAGGGATCGATAAGATTACTGTAGTAGAGTAGCAGCCACTATGCATAAGGAACTTTGACCTCTCAATTAATCATGAGCACTAATCAGAAAAGCTAGCATAAAGATCCTTAATTTCTATTCTTTTTTTGCTAAGAATGAATCAAAATCCAATTTAGCATGAAATTTTTTTGAAACGGTACATCCAGTTAGGACTGATTAAGACTTCAAGGTCAGAGAACTTTTTAGACTTTTAGTTACATTCCCCCCAACTGCATAGTACGTAATTCAGTTCCTGCATGCAATATCTGACTGTGCTCTCTCCTGTTCACTGAATCAAATTAAGTTCCCTTATATTGCGTTATACTTGTTATTGTTCATTAGAATATAAAAAGCTGTAATGCACCAATTGGAGTACCATTTTTGCTTAGTTACATTGCCAAGTTTGTTACCACATTGGAGACAATCGAGTAAACATGAAAAATTATCCCTAATCTCTCAGGATTTTTCGGTTTTCTTAACTTTTTCTAGACTCCATGGCTTTGGTGGCCAAAATAACCTTGAAAAAATGGTCATATTTGTTTGGGGACATTGAGGGAGGGGAGAAGTAACCTTGGAGACATTCTGATTTTGGCTTACTATGCTTCTGATCGCTGCTCTTGTTCATATAAAAGGCTTACCTTTTTCACACCCAAAAAAAAAAAGTTAGACCTTTTGTCACACCAAAAGTTTTATATATAGTTGATGTACGTTCATAGACAGATGCAAAAGTGAAAAATAGCTTATGGTAATTCTGGGTCACGGTTCGAGTGAAAAAAAGTTCTGGGTCGTATAGGACTCTGGTGTCAGAATCAAGAATTAAGAATTAGGCAAATANTTAGGCAAATAATGTCTTTTTTTTTTTTTTTTCGGGCCAAATAGGTGAATAATATGTCATTTCGAAGAGAACCACCAGATACAAGACCCACCACTATAGCTGTATATGTAACGGAAATTTTGGCAAAAAAATATCATTTAGGCCCTAAAAACTAGGTTCCAAGATTTTAGGAAAGTTTTTCCGAATTGTAATAAATCATTTTTTTTTTCTTGTTTGATTTTGATTTACTTTTATTGGTTAATTAGACTTTCCCTTTTAAGTTTCCTAGTAGGATGTGGATTTGAAGGGTATATAAAGGCCTTTGATTGTGTGTTTATTAGGAATTAGGGTTGATTTTTCGGTTATGAATATTCACACTGAAAGGTACGTAGCAGTCGTAAGACCTTTGATTCCTTCTCCCTCTAGTCATTTTGATTTCAAAGTTTCAGTTCGTTTAGTTTTAGATTTATTTGATACGTTTTTTTAGATATACATGTAATAGTCAAACCTCAACAACAACAAAATCTGAAACAAATATTATACCAAAAAAAAAAAAATTGAAACAAATATACATGTAAGTTACGCACTTGTAGTAGTAAGTTGTGGGAAAGTAAAGGACATTCTCTGCGTTCAGGGTTTGAGTTGAGAATGGGTGGAAAAGAAGGCCCTGCAATTGGGATTGATCTGGGGACAACGTATTCATGCGCGGCAGTTTGGCAATTCGATCGTGCAGAAATCATAGTGAATGATCAGGGCAACAGAACCACTCCATCTTATGTTGCTTTCACTGATACTCAACATTTCATAGGTGATGCAGCATTTAATCAGGTCGCCAAAAACCCCACAAACACAATCTTTGGTATGGTTTATCTTTTTTTTTTTTATTTCTTTCATTTGCTGCATATTACATTTAGAAAAGTCGAATTCAAGTGCTTTTAATAAGTTGTTGCTGCATATATATATGTTAGTATGTTACTCCATTGTTTTACAAATTAATTAATTCCTCTCCGATTGATTTTGTAACTTTGGTTTAATTTATAGATGCAAAGCGGTTAATTGGTAGGAGATTTAGTGACCCCTGTGTTCAGAATGATGTGAAGCTCTGGCCATTCAAGGTCATTGAAGGTGTTCGTGACAGACCAATGATTGTGGTTACACACCAAGGTCAAGAGAAGCAGTTTGCTGCTGAAGCAATCTCAGCCATGATTCTTGCAAAGATGCGAGAGATTGCTGAGACTTACATCGGCTCAAGTGTTAAAAATGCAGTGATCACTGTTCCTGCTTACTTCAATTCCTCGCAGCGTAAAGGTACAAAATTTGCTGCTGTTACTGCTGGCCTTAATGTGATGCGTATTATCAATGAGCCAACAGCTGCAGCAATTGCTTATGGGCTTGACAGGAGGGGCGGTTGGTATAGCAACAGAAATGTGATGGTATTTGATTTGGGTGGTGGTACTTTAGATGTCTCACTGCTTACCATAAGTTCTGGTGGCTTTGAAGTGAAGGCTACAGCTGGTGACACTCACCTCGGAGGTGAAGATTTTGATAACAGAATGGTGCACTACTTTGTTGAGGAATTTAAGAGAAAGCATAATTTGGACATGAGTGGAGACTCCAGAGCTCTTAGGAGGTTAAGAAATGCTTGTGAGAAGGCAAAGAGGCGACTTTCATTTACGTCTTCGGTTGACATTGAAATTGACTGTTTGCATCAAGGAATTGATTTATATGCAACCATTTCCCGTGCCAAATTTGAACAATTGAACATGGATTTCTTCTACAAGTGCATGGAGCCTGTGGACAAGTGTTTGAAGGATGCTAACATGGACTTAAGAAGAGTTGATGATGTTGTTCTTGCCGGTGGGTCTTCTAGAATTCCCAAAGTGCAGGAACTATTACAGAATGTGTTTAAGGGTAAGGAGCTGTGCAAGAGCATTAATCCAGATGAGGCTGTGGCATATGGTGCTGCTGTTCAAGCTGCTGTCTTGAGTGGAAATCAAAATTTGAAGCTTCAACACTTCACTCTCTTGGATGTCACTCCTCTCTCACTTGGGGTGCATACCGGCGATTATTACATGCATGTTGTTATTCCAAGAAACACCAGAATTCCTGTTAAGAAGAACACAGTGCTAGTTACTCGGTTTGACAACCAAGAATCAGTGAGCTTTCTCATTTTTGAGGGTGATAGTGTATACACCAAAAATAATAACTTTTTGGGTATGTTTGTTCTGAATGGCATTCCTCCAGCTCCCAAGGGTGTTCCTAAATTCAGTGTTTGTTTTGATATTGATGCCAATGGTATCTTGAATGTTTCCGCTCAAGACATGACTACGGGCCAGAAGAAAGGGATTACAATCATAGACTGATCGATAGCCAAATAAGTAGACCTGCCTCTTTTGTGCTTGTGTTTGCTCATGACTCGGAAGTTTGATGGAACTTGTTTAGGAACTTATTATGAGTAATTCATATATATGTTTTATTACTTTATCATTGTTGTTATTTTACTAGTACTACAAGTACCTACCAAAACAATGTCTGGTGTTCAGAATTGTGTCAAGCATTTCATTATTGAAATCTATATCTATATATCCTCTTCATCAAATATGGTAGCTTGATTTTATTTACTGTTCTATATAATTGCACGGATAGTGTTGTAATATGAAGCTTTATTCAGGCCAATCTTATTTGCCCATCAGCTAATAAACATGATACAGACTCTGGGCCCCAAAAATCGAAGTTCAATGTCAGCATAACAACTGGTCTTTTCATGGCATTGGTCCTCATGGCTTGGGGTAATGGGATACTAGGATCATGGGTGTAAGTGTAACCCTTTCCATTCATGCCTATTTCTTAGGAACGTCCAAAGTGTAGGCTTTGAACTTTTCGGACCCTTTAAGCCCAATATGGGTCAATGGGCTTTGAACTAGCTCAAGCCACATATGTATGATCTTAATTGGCAAAACATAATCTCAATCTAATCATGATCATAATCAACCATAAAATCACGAATATTAATCAGCCAAGAATAACCACCAAACTTATAATAATATAACCCATTCAATCATCTTAGACGATATTTATTGTCCCTCCCATCCATTCTCATTTCAATTTGTTTAAAACTTTGAAGTTTTCATTTTGAGCAAGAATATGAGGAATAATGTCTCATGTCCCCCTAACGGCCTCTTCTCTCTTACTTGTGCTAGAAGGTTGACTAAGTTTTGTTTCCTAGTTGTTGTTTTTGTTGTTTTGTGTGTGTGTGTGTGTTTCTTTTTTATGTTATGTTGGGTAGTGGTCATATGAACTATATATGCTTATTCCCAACTGAGGTATGCAGCTGCTAGTTTGGAGGCTTGGAACATGTAGCTCACATGGAGGCATGTGGGATAGTCATCCCACTTGATGAAACTGACTATTAATCAATGGACCTGATTTAATCTGACCTCATATAATTAGGAATAAAATCTTCTTCTTAAGCTTAATTACATGAATAAATCTGCAGTGGTCTTTTTTCTCTGCAGGAATTTGAAAATTAACATGGCATGCAAATGCATGCATGCATGGGAATGTCTAGCTAGAGCTAGCTATTGACAAACTGATCACATATAATTTAAGATAGGACATGATACATGATTAATTAATTAAAAAAAAGGGTAACCATACCAAATTTAATAACATATTATATACTGTGTATATATGTATATATAATATTCCTACACCAGTAGCATTCATGGACTGTTATGTTAAATTGTTATTCTAAATGGCCATATACGACACGACCGAATAGGACAACATGCATGTTTCAATGAAATCCATCACAAGGTATGAGTTAAACAATCCTACAAACTTTGTGGAAAGGGAAATTAATTAGATTATCAATCTTATGAAAAAAATCTTTTAAACACAAAAACCAGAGAATATATTTTCTCAGTCAAACGATACATCCAGGTGAGATGAATTGGACCCTCTGCAGTCTGCAGGCTAGAGACAAATTGCAATCCTGCCTGCTCTTAAAGCCATAAACAAAAGGTTGCATTTAATTAATCAACACAAACTTGGACAACATTTTTTGATATTGGGAATGTATATCTCTGTTGGTATGTGAATGTGAAGTATGACTTTCACTGCTGATTTAAAGATAAATTTAAAATTTCAGATCATCTAGATGATCATTAGATCACATGGAAGCATGTGATAGTGTCTTTCAACTTAGTTGATAAAACAAACCATGGATTAAGTTGAAAAGAGGGTTAATCAATCCGCAATAAGACCTGTAATAGAAAGGTCTGCAATATGCAAATCTTATGGTATATCTATAGTTTAGGTGTTTTTTTTTTGTCAAGTTGATATTGTATAATAGCGGCCACTGAGCATAGAGCTCAGTTTTGACCTCTCAATCATGAGCGCTAACACAAGCATAAAGATCAGAAAGTTTTTAATTAAGTAAGGGTAGATCATAGACGTCCCCTCATCCAAGTAACATGTGCATAAAAAGGAGGGTCCAATGTAGGTATCTAACTTTTGGTTCATGTAAAGTAGTCTATGAACTTCTGAAAGTTTGTAATTATAAGCAGATAGCATATTGCTGCAAAAAGAAGATTAATGTTTGTTCATGGAGAATCATCAATTTCTGTGAAACCATTCAATGAGCTGAAGAAATCTCTGTCTGGGGTTAGCTGCATGTGACTAAATTCAAGATCACACACACACACACATATATATATATATACATATTGAGTGTAAGTGAATCAATTTAAGATTCAAGAATGACCCACTTGAGGGAAGCAAGGAAACTTTTGCTGCTTCACTGAAGCTTGACTGAAAAACAAGTTGTCTGCTCTTGTTTCATCTGGTACGTTAAATTAGGACTATAATTGAGACTTAAAGCTCAGTGATCCTTCCGTTACATCCCCCCCCAACTGCATAGTAATTCACTTCCTGCATGCATGTTTTGCTCTCTTTTGCTCACTGAACCAAATTAAGTTGCCTTATATTGTGTAATACTGCAATGCAACAATTGTAATCCTTTTATTGTTTAGCATAAGATCAATTGTTTCGGCCTGGCTTCTTTAGAAAACTTATGAATCAAGTAATCACACTCCCAAGTTTGTTACAACATTGGAGACATGTGATAAGCTTAATTAGTTAGCAAAAATCAATGATAGCAAATCTCAGTGAACATCTGTATTGAATCTATGATTTTTAATTCCGAGAAGATACACTGAACTGAACAAGGAGGTACGAAATCTCTAGAAATCATCATCCTAATAATCATTATGCCACAAAATCAACAAGAAAAAAGAAATTGGAAAAGAAAAATTGTGTGCAATCATCTTAAAAGATTTCCTGCTGCTTCATATCATATATAATTTTGTTTATATGCATTCCTGGATAGCAAGTAGACAATATTGGGTTGCGATTGTTATGTTGGATAGTCAAAGGGTAAGATCATGTATGGTATTATATGCATGGCTAAACAGTGCATTGGCCAAAGGGGATAATGTTGGGAGCTTATTGATCCAATACTGATTTTGCAGCATTAATTAATTAGAGGCAAAAGTTTGACAATCAATAATCTAATCAAAGATCCCACCAGTTCTTATATTGGCTCTTACAGTTCTGCATGTGGCATCTGATTAGCATAAATTAACGTTTATGTGTGCAGCTGGAGAAGAATTTTGACCGGTCATAATCATAAAGTCATCTAATTTCAATGCAAATAAATCATGGGGCATGCATATATATATACCAAAAGGTCCACTTGAAAATATAAATATATAAGCAAAGATCTTGATAAATATTTTCAGAGTTTTAGTGTCCCCCAACTCATTGACAATTTGACATGGCCTGCTAAAAGGTGGGTGGCTTGCTGCACTTTATTTTGGAACTCTTGATATTATTAAATTTGCATAAGGCCCTCATGATGGAAAAAGAGATAGCTGAATCGTTTTCAATTTTCTGTCATTCATTTCATATAAGGGGTTTGGATTCATATCCATGATTTGCGGCTAGCTAGCTTGCATTAATTTTGTACTTCTTTTTTACTCTTGATTTTCGGATTCCTAGCAATTTTAATTTACTCTATGAAACCTTCAATTTATGGCTGTTTACATGCATGCAATGCAAGAATCAAACAACTCCAACAATTCACATAGCTGTTAAGCACAGCATAGAGAAGAGGGGCATTATATATATTATCTCTGAAATTTGCCTCCATGAAAATTGAAAAGACTTATTGTTAGTGGTCCCAAACCTTGAAGATTGAAAAGAACCAAGTAGGACAAAAATGGTTCAATCAACTGCAAAACTTAATTAATTAAGCTTAACTTATATTGAATTAACTACTTAACAACCCATGATCCTAGATGCCCTCTACTGCTTAATTAGTGATTTTGGGTTTTCTAGACTCTGTTTGGGTTCTTTCTTATTCATGTGGTAGATTAGAAGGCTGCATCAACACCTTTTTCAGCGGCTAGCCGCACGCCCTTTGCATTTAACAATAGCTCTTAGGGGTCAAAGCCATGGAAAAAGCAATACAAAGATACCCATAAAATCCAATGGGAGAAAAGCTTGGGAATACTTTTATAGCAAGTGTTCCCCAACCCATGAACATGACATGTTAATGCAGGGCTCTGCATGCACCTCATGGTATTTTCATTTATGTTATGTGTAGTACTAAAAGAGGTGAAGAAGAATATATACTAGTTATCAAGCAGAGTTGACCCTTTTGTTCATGAAGGGGGGGAGACTTAATTATATTAATTAGTATATAATCTGCATAAAAACTGTAAAAAAAAAGCCCCATTTCAGTGGAATGTACAATGTAGGATGTGAGAAAATCACTGGTCTTGGATTTCTAGCATGTCCTGGATTTGGTTGTTTGAGAGAACACAGCCCTTTTAAGTGAAAATGAAGCCATCAATCCATTAAGTGCAGTAGTAAATTTTTAGCAGCTAAAGATTTTCCTGTTTCCTGTTTCCAGTAAGTGCAATAAATATGTCATGTTTGTTTATGAGAGGTAGGTGCATCAGACAATATGAATATGGATTGTTGGTCTAAATGCATTTGACTAAACCAATGAGCTAGACAATATGAGTATATAATGCTTTTGTTGTACTTAAACAGTACTCCCATTCATTATTCATCTTGGGAAAAGTGATACTTTGAGCTTAATTAAGCATTGGATGAATGTAATCCTCTGAATCTTGCTATCCCTCTAATTTAGACTTAAAATTCTCACTTATATTTAACTAGTTTGATTAGATTTTCTCTTGCCGGTTAATTAATATCACAGTAAATGCTATGTATATGAGGCAACTTTTGAAACTAAATCAAAGTCCATTCAATTTATTTTTTGAAAGGCTCTAGTTTGAAAATCATGGAATGAGGTCGAAATTTAAACTAATCGAATAAGCTTTGGTTTCACAAATTACTTAAATGTTAGTAACACAATTTAGTATTATTGTGTAATGTTATGATAACACACAATAATTTTTCTAAACCATATTGAAAAAACTTCGACTTAGTCCTAAAGTTATTTTTTTTGGCAAGTTTTAGTTTTTATGCTCAAGGCCCCAAGCTAAAACATCAAAAGTTTGAAACATGGTTGTAAACACTGTTGCAGGAATCATACTAATACTAAGTCCAAGAGTTCGAATCCAAAGTTCCACAGGTTCATCGACAGTTTTAGATTTATTTTTCATTGCAAATAAATAAGATAAAAATTATACTCTCCCTCCAATCCATATTACCTTGGTTTACACGTGTAGGGAGGAGATCCTCTCTGGCATGGTTTGACCGTTGACCATAAAAAGTAGAGCACGGGAAGGACCTTTGGTCCGCGCGACCGGGGACAGAAAGCTCCCATTGTGGCTAGCGACACGTGTGCAAAGGGAATAATAAGCAAGCAACTCTTAAATTTTACGCACAACCAATCGTAAATAAAAGGGACCCACCCAATGATACTATTACCATGTGCACCACCATGTGATCACCCTATCCTTACTCCTAAACTAAGTATTATCTCTACTCGCTTTTCACACATTATTTATTTATTTCTATATAGTAGGCATCGGGGGTGGGACCAAATTATGATCTTAAAACATTTTGGATTATCCATGTAAAGATCATTTATATCACGAATTTCACTTCAATCCTTAGAATTTTAATTGTAGTGATTTTGTCCATATAGTTTTAATTTTGCAATTTGAGGACACCCTTAATTTTTTCAATTTATTAGATAAAAAAAATACAAAAGACACACGAGTGAAAATATTTTAAGTTTTAGAGTAATTTAGTTCCATTATTATTATGAATTGTGTCATCATACACTATTTTTGTTAAACGAATTGATGAAATTAAGGATGCGATTTTGAATTATAACAATAAGTAAACTACGAGAATAAAATTAGTACAATTAAAATAAAGACTAAAGTCGAACTGCACCAAACTAAAGTGACAACAAATAAAATTCTACATTTTTTAGAAATACCAAAATAATTTCAAAATCTAAATTTAACTTCTTTTTTTGGTTACATATATAAAATAAAGTTAGATGAATAGGGATATGAAAATTTTCCTAACCACCTCACTCGAAGAACTGATATAGAATAAATATTTTGTTTATATACTCTACAATTCTTATAACATTGCTTGATCTAACAATTTTGTTCTGAAAACTTAGAGGAGTTTTTTATTTCCTCTTTTGTTCTTTCCCATCACGTCACTAGACACTAGCTACATGGCATTGTATCAATTTGCCCCATGCAATGATCAAAACCATGGAATGATGGGTCCACTTTATGTTGAGATTATGTGCTAAAGCTCAACATAGCTCTTCTGATTGATCAGACCATATATATGAATATATGATACGTCACTGTGGGAGTGATCGGGCTAAGCCTTTTTCATTGATCAAGCATTCAAGCCCCACAAAGGGCGTGCTGCCTCCAGTCCCACGTAAAGTCACATCCACTGAATCATTTATAACACTCGTTGTTGGATAAAAGATACCAGACCAAAATCAAAACCAAGTAAATAAAAATAACCAATAAATATATATGTGCAAAATGAAAAACAATATTATATGAATGATTTTTGAGTATTGGGTTTGAACTTTGAACTCTCTTGTAAGCCAGGTGGATATACATTATTAAATATAATTTTCTAAGAATTTAAACAATTGTTTCCTCTTTTTTCTAGTGCATTAAGGGGATGCAAATGAATGTTGCAAATTAACTATAAGTGAAAAAAGTGTGGAACCTTTGAAGGTCACTATCTTTAAATGGTAGGCACATACATACAAGAAAATTATGTATTTTTTATTAATTTTGCATTTTATCTTGTAACTTACGTAATTCTAGGACACCTTGGATCAAGAAGCTATGGGAATTAATAATTTTGTTCTTGGGTTCATTTATGTAAACTACGTGCAAATGCAACTACGCTCCAAAACCAATATGTTACTTGAAAACAGAAAGCACCACTATACATTTGGCCCATACTTTTTATCTAATATTTTTCCTTTGCATAAATTTTTTCATGACGTTCACAATAAATTTCTAAACTTAGAAAATATTATTATCACCCTATAGTATAAAATGTAATATTAAGCATTGTCTACTAACTTGGTTAAGTTTCTTAAATTTATTTTAAATAATTTAAATTTTTTATTATTGAAAATTTCAGAGGATTGAGATTGAGGCTACGACAATATAAGGGGTTAAACTCCTCCATTAAACATTGTGCAAATAAACTACTTATTTCTCCTCGACATGTGATAAACAACCCTATAATAATATCTCTAAAATACATAATAGTAAAGTTCAAGTGCATGGGGAGGGACAATTAAAAACATAACAAGAAGATGAGTAGATAAAATGGATAAAAGATCTTGATCTCATGGGAGACTTATAATTGCCTTGAATTAAAAAAATAAACGTTTGAAATTACAAATTCGGACTATTATTATCGATCTCCTCAACTATTATATTACACCAAAGAAATTAACTTGGAACCTAGTTTTTCACTCTTTTTACCCCCTTTGGTAGTCTCAACTCTCAAGGACTGTTAGTACTTAAAAATTTTGACTAGAGGTGCCAGAGGAATTAAACTTTGAGAAGGGAGTATCTCCTAATTTGATCCTGTGCAGCCTAAACTTTTTGGTTTGAACTGCCCCATTCATCCCTCATAGTTCATAGTTGTAGAGCAGCTGCCAGCTATACTGCTAGCTTTTGAAGCTCCATAAAAGTCATTTCCCCCAAGCCCTATAAATTCACAGTTACACCCACAACCACAACTCACAAGCCAACTGAGATTTCCTGCATTTAACTCCCTATCTCTCTTTCACTCAGCTAAGTAGCCCATGACGTCTCTGCTTTGGGAACCCACCACTGCCAATAAACAACCAAAATATATTATTATAAGCAACCAAAATTTTAACTTCAACAGTGACATTTTCCTTTCTTTCTTACACTATAAAATAATTGATTAATTAAATTTATGGTGGACCTCTCGAGGCAAAGAAGGCCCAGGTGATACCCACTGCCACACGGCCCACACACAACATACACACACACACACTCTCCTTAATTTTCTTTTTCCAAGTCCTTATAAATAGCAAACCCAACCTACCATCCTCTTCCGTCAGTGTGACTCAGTCTCTCATTACTTGCAAACCAACCGTTTTTTCACTTCTTGTTTGCTCTGTTTCTCCAAAGCCAAAGCCAAAAAAAACCCATTAACCAAGTCATCTTGCAAAACACATATTCATTTATGGCTTCTTCTGTATCTGTATCTGCCACTACAACTCCAAGTGCTCATCATCCACCGCCTTTCTACTTTGATGAGAAGTGGAAGCTGTCAAAGAAAGAAGGGTCATCAAGATCAAGCCGCTCATCTTCTTGTAATTCTCTCATGAAGAATTCCTCACAGTCACATAGAAGGTGCTCTTTCAGCAGAAAGTGTGCAAGATTGGTGAAGGAGCAGAGGGCTCGCTTCTACATCATGAGGCGCTGTGTTACTATGCTCATCTGCTGGCATGACTACAGCGATTCATAAAAGTGTTTGATAGAAAAAAGAGAGGAGGATCTAGAGAGACAGAGAAAGATGAAATATTTTTCTTCTTTCTAAAAATCCTTGCTTTATTTCTATTAGATCTTTTTTGGGGTTTGGGTTTTGCTCCAGAAACCCACTTCAGTTCTAGCTTTATTTTTCTCGAGGGCCAAGCAGCAGGAGGAGGAGGAGGAAGATTTATACTTGTACATAAATTTTTGTTTCATTTCTTTGAGTTCTCTTTTCTGTGGGTTAGATTTTTTTGGGCTCTTAATCTCCAACAAAGGAGATGGGTTCTTGATCATGTTGTCTCCACTGTTAATTACTATCTGAGAATATTAGAGAGAGTTTTAAATGAAACACAATCAAATTGAGTGACTTTGATCCCCTGCCCTTCATTTCATGCTTTTGATGTTTAATTCTTTTTCATGTGTTTGCTTCTTCTCGAAATTGAAGTGATGGGTTAACTTCTCATCACTTCTTTAGCATAGAGAAAAGAGAAGATTCCATGGAATTGTGGATCTGGTGAGCTTGGCTGACACAGCCAGTATTAAATTATTCATTATTGAATTTAAAGAAAAAAATTGGTTTAATATGAACATGAATGTTAGAGATTAATATAAAAATGGGCAAAGTCTCTTAGTAGACGATGGGCCAACATGGGAGACAGAGAGAGAGAGAGAGAGAGTCTTATGCAAAGATGCCCCTTCTTTACATTACTATTTAAATGTAAGACTTTTTGGTAAAAAACATAAAAATTGTGTACTAATCTTTGACACCATATACATATGCAATCAGACTGTCACTTCTAGTAATAGGGCCTCTAATAGCTGGACAAGTACCAATTTGGGTTCTGCTTCCAATGTATCTGTAATTGAATTGACCAAATTGCCCTTTGTTTTAAAGGGGTTTGACCAGTTGTGGACCACTTTGACCTCTTATCTAGTACAGGGAGGGAGGGGGTCGTTCATCGTTTGTGCATATTTTGCTATCAGATTCCTAAACTGCTTAACAACATGTGAGGAGTCTGATTACTATGCATGTGTGGGGTCATTTTCGTCCTTTCAAATTGTACAGCTGGTTTGGTTTCCCCTCTCGTTTATTATCATACTGTGGGTTCATGTTGTGTGTCGGCATGGACCTGACCATTCTTAGGAACTTTTCGAAATCTGGTAGCTTTTGTTTTAGACAGTGCAATGCTAAAGCTGAAATGCTATAATAAGTATCGTAACAAAATTAATAATGTGCTAAAATAAGTAAGCTTCACTTAACTACCCAAATTACCAACTAACTATTATTTCAAAATTAAGTAGCTCAATTTGAGCTGAAGTATAATTACAATAAAATTCCCCTAAAGTTTTTTTTTTTTTGTCAATCTCATAAAATTCATTGGAAAATGGTTATTTAGTCTTGACTCTCTTGACAAATAAACAATTTGAGTACCAGCTCTGGCACTGGCAAGTTGGCACGGTGGACACATGGTTCACACACTTAAGGCCTTTCCTTTAAAACAAAAATTCATTAATGTAATCTAATAGATATTGTCTTTCTCTATAAAATTTATAAAAAAAAACAATTTTTACGTGAGTCTGACGATATTGGATTCTATTTGTTTCTCCTAAAATCCAATACAATGTGCTGGATATACTTAATTTAAACATAGAAGGTGGAGAACCAAATTCAAGCATACTTTGTACACAATTTTTGTGCAAAAACCGTTGTTCATGAATGTACCCCTACATTGTTTATATAATCACATCAATTGTATTTACTAATTACTATGATAAAATAGTAATGAAATCATAAAATGGAACAAGTATAATTAGATTGATGGGCCCTATCTCATGCGTTTAGGCATGCAAAGATTTGAATGATTTGATGCTCCAAGAAGATACAAATTTTTTTGAAACCCAAAAAAAACAAAAGGTGTCACATTATTATCTTGAGATGGGGTTAGGTGAACAAACTAATCAAAAATCATGCATTGTCAATCTGCCATTTCCCATGCTTTCTTGACTTGTCTTTAATACCAACTCAAATGCCACAAAGTGTACAAGGTCACCATAGTCTTTTCCATCTGTCTTTCTTGGGCTCTTCCTCTTATCTCTTTGTTTTTTTCTTTATTATCTCTAATTATTCTCAGTTTTTGTTGGTTGTGTTGTTGAGGAGGTCAAACAGATAACTTTGCTTCCTGAACAGTCAACATTTTCTATTTTTTTTCTTGCACTTTAATTA
Organism: Purshia tridentata; assembly: GCA_003254885.1. NCBI lineage: Eukaryota > Viridiplantae > Streptophyta > Magnoliopsida > Rosales > Rosaceae > Purshia > Purshia tridentata. The sequence continues at coordinate 8,411 of QANT01001869.1, read as the reverse complement.
GAGGCAATCAATTCAAAAGATCTTAATTATTAACGTTTTGATTTTAATCATTGGAATTTAGATTTGGCGTGCCAAAGGGACCGAAAAAGAACAAAAAGAAAGCAAAAAATCAATTTCACATTGGACTTTCAACTTTGGAGAGGTGATCCAAAGGACCCAATAGATTCAACAAGGAAAAGTGAGAATAAAATCTTCCCTCAAATCTTAACCCACTTTTCCTTTTGGATGATTAGAAATTTACTGGATTTTTTTATGTCTCTTGGGGATGGGGTTGGAGAAGAAATTGGATGTCTAATCGTTGCATTTTCCCTCCATTTTCATTAACCTTGTTTTTGGGAATTTTGTATTACACACTTAATTAGTATCTAAATTTACAAAAAAACATAGCATGTTCATTTATATTTCTAGACTATGGCAAAAGAGGATTTTAGTAAAATTATTTTTGTGGATATCAAAACAAAACACAAAGTGTTAGATCTCAATTTATATGATATTATTTCATTTTTTATATCCAAACTAACTCTAAACTTCATCTATTTTAATTGAATAAGATACTACTATTTTCACTCACTTTACATAATGATGAAATTTAGTATAAGTGTTGAGAAATTCTTAAGTAGGACTATCTGGCAATGTGTATGGTATAATCACCTATATTACGACGCCATATCTATTATTTATTTTACAAAATTATAAACTTTACTTGAAATAAGCATACATGTGAGTGTGTTATTAAAAATTATACTAGATATATGGCACAGATACCCTACTAAAGAATCTCTAATAAGTGTTTGATGATTCTACCACTCTCTCTATTGTTTAACTAGAGATAAGTCAATTTCAATATCGGAGGACAATGTCAACAAACGAAATGTATTAGTAGTTCCTTTAACAGTTCTTAAGCAAACATTACTAGTTTAATATAAAAAGAAATTATATCATCAAATTCTATGCTTTGTTGTATTGGCTGTAAGTTTATAGAACTAGTAATTTTCACTATATTTTTATACCACAATTTTATACACCTTATATAATTTTTATACATAGAACATAAAATAAAAAAAATAAAAAATCATGTCTACAAAATCTTGGTGTTTACCATAATAGTGAGAGTGATTAGTGACAGCTTCACTTAAAAGCCCAGTAAATCAAAAGGCCATAGGTAGGCCCAGAGTCATACTAGATTCTCAATAGAGTGGCCCACCCTTATCTCTAATTTTGGTATGACCGAAGATTTTCATGGCTGTAGTAATTAAAAAGCCTGGTGGGCCCTATAGAACATTCTTGCTAAACGACGAGCTTTGATAAACAAAACCAAAGCAGGTGGCGGGGCGTCCCTTGTGTTTTATGAGGTGAATGTTTGGTCAACGGTCACATCACGGACACGCGGAATCTGGATATTATAAGCGTCTCGACACGTGGCGCCTCATCATTATGTAATCACTTAAATCAAAGAAACGCCTCTGAGCCATTTTGGACCGTTGCTCACATGGGCCTTCTGGGACCCACGATCACGAGATGTGGTTGTGCGTGTGGGCCGTGTGGCTTATGACGACCGTTCTAAATGCTTCAACTTGTTTGTTTTTTTTGTCAAACGATTCTTCAATCTTCATACAGTTAGGCAGTTAACCCTTTCTTACATTAACGGCCCACCAAAAAAAAAAAAATCCTATCTTGCATGCAATATTTTCTGGGCCCTGACCCTGAGTCACGGTTCTTCTCCAGTTTCATGTGAAAGAAAAGGGTGGTCCACTGGTCAGTGGTCCAAAGCCCAACAACTATTCAAAATAAATTGGGCCCTGGCCCATGGAGTTTGCTATTAGTAATAAGAACACGTGGAGTTTGCTTTTTCCAACCAGCAGGTCCAGCAGGTTGTATGACCTTCACAAGAAAAAATTACTCACGTGAATTAATTTTATATGTCTATTTCTCTTGTTATGTTTTATGTTTCATTATTAAAGAGATGGAGACAGTATGTGTATATACACATTCATCTTCCCCTTTTTCTTTTGTACGACAAAAGAAATAGCAATGGAATAATACGAAACCGAAGTTATGCCATGAGAGTCGAGACCAAAATTCCTCCTCATTTCCACCCTATTCTCTGTAGGGCATTCCTTAGCCTTGCTACTTCTATGAAGCATAATTTTTAAGTTCAGACTTTAGAATGAATCATTTGTGTGAGGGTAAGGATCAAAATATGCACACTTTATAAAACAGTGGGTTAAGCCAAAATTATTAAAATTATACACCAAACAATTTTGGTTCAAGTATAATATAGGGTTATTATGGATGTGAACAATTTTTTGAGGGAAAATATCTAACTCATAATGAAACGACCGACCGTTTATTTATAGAATTCCATTTTTTTAAGAACAAAATTCACAATAGTAGAAGAAAGTGAAAATCTATTGTCAATTTGTCATTGTCACTCTCTTTACTTTTTAGCTAATAATTTAAGAGAAGTCTCAAACAACTTGTCAAATAATGTGAAATTTTGCCATCAAAATATGCATACTTTGAAAAACAATAGGGATTGGGGAGGCTTCACCATTCCTTGATATCATTTTCGAAGATTTTTTGCTTTCTTCTAAGATTTTTATAAAGGCAAATTGAAAAGATAGATATTGGAGAATAATCTAAGAAAAATAGCATCATGTTTAGAGCTTTAGATTCGTCTTAAATAATAATCAACTCTACTTTTCTAAAATAAAAAAATAATAATAATAATCAACTATAAAACAGATCACGCGCTACACGTGCGCGTGGGACAGTCATCAAGTCATCTTAGAATTCGTAATACAAAAGGGCAGCTTTTGTTTTCAGTACGAACTTCATCAGACGTCCATGGCCACCGAAGCTCCCGGCTATTATACGACCCGATTTGTCTTCTCCCTTTCAACCCGACAACCCGCTTGCTCTCCTCCGCTTCGGAAGCTCCTCTATCCGCTCCAAACGGGTCAGTACAACCCGAACTCTCCCACTCTGAAACCACTGTTTACACTTTATTTGTTTCAGCTTTCGTTGTTAATTTGAGATGAAGAAAGTAACTGTTAACTGTAATTGAACTCTAGTAATTGATTGCTTTCCATTTAATTGCTTGTTTATGTCGTTTTAGAATAGCAAAATCAGTTCTTTTGGAATTTTGATTTGGAGTTGTATCCAAAACCCTAGATTACAGGAGAGATTAATAGCTATACACTGAATTTGCATGCTGATATTGATTCTATGTCAGTCTTAATTATTTTGGAGTGTTATTAATAGCTAGGTAATTATGCGCTGGCTTTGCCTTAATATTGGGATTATTTCCAAGCCATTTTGTTAATTAATAACGTAATGTTTCTTCTTTTCTTGACATGACCAGACCATTGAAGATTGCAAGTGTTGCAGCCATGACTGATGCAATTGATTTAACTGGGGACGGAGGTGTCCTCAAGAAAATTTTAAGGCATGCAAAACCAGATGCAGTTGCTCCGACCCAAGACCTTCCTCTCGTTGATGGTATAGACTATAGTGTTTGTAGCTTATGTTTATTTGTTATTGGTGTAGTGACAAGTGACAACATTTATTTATTAATTTGGATACAAATAGCCTCGGAAACTTGTCTGTACTTGGTTATAATCACATCCTTTGTGTTGACAGTTCATTATGAAGGCACTCTAGAGGAAACTGGAGAAGTCTTTGATACGACGCATGAAGATAATACAGTGTTCTCATTTGAAGTGGGGAAGGGCTCTGTAATCAAGGCTTGGGATATTGCACTGAGGACCATGAAGGTTGAAACATGCTTCTTTTCAAGGAAATTTTAGAAGTTTAGGAGTTTTCTCTTACACAATTTCTCTTTGTTGGTTTCACCAGGTTGGGGAGATTGCTAAAATCACTTGCAAGCCAGAATATGCCTATGGCAGTGCGGGCTCTCCACCAGATATCCCACCAGAGTAATTTCGTTGTCCTATTTTCCTCTCAAAACTTTTCTTAAGGAACTCAACGAAACAACTAGTAGCTTTGTGAACTTAAAAATATGTTTATCCAGTCTTCTGGCAAAAATAGTTCAATAAACCAAAGTACAAACCAACATATCTGTTAGATTATATGTAGGATTTCCAGACGCATGTCGGAAGAAAAGTACAGAAAACTTGGGTGGTGATACTCCTCTAGGAGGAGTCTTCATACACATGCCAATTTGTGCATTAACCACTTGGTTTATGATGTATCAGTTTGCTTCGTCAATCATCTTTGTTTCAGAAATGGTGCCTCTCCATAGTTTCTTTGGAATTAATGGATAGTACATTACACATATATCCTGCAGTGCAACCCTTATATTCGAGGTGGAGTTAGTTGCCTGCAATCCACGGAAGGGAGTAAGCCTGGGTAGTGCTTCAGAGGAAAGGGCTAGGCTAGAGTAAGTTATATACTTTCGTCTTTTCCATGACTTATAATCTAAGGATATTTTGCAAGTCTTATTGTCATCATAATTCTTTTTGTTGGTTTGGTTGAAATCTACCAACTTTCATAAAACAGTATATGATGGTTTAATTTGCATATTGGAATTCGCATCAGAGAGCTGAAGAAGCAGAGGGAGGTTGCAGCTGCAGCCAAAGAGGAAGATAAGAAGAGGAGAGAAGAGGCCAAAGCTACTGCTGCTGCTCGTGTTCAAGCTAAGTTAGATGCCAAGAAGGGTCAAGGAAAGGGAAAAGGCAAAGGAAAATAGGGACTTGATCTCATGACCCTTAATAATAGTTGAGTTCATACACAATAAATGATTTTATTCATGAGTTAGATAGAACTGAGATCTTAATGCAATGCCATAGTATGGATGACTTAGAGTTACTGTAATTCATATCCATGTTTGAATTTAGTATTTGCTTTGCCCCTTATATCATCTCTTGTGCGTTTTATTCTTTTGTCTGGATTTAAGTTTACATGATAATTTATCATGCCTGGATGACATAAACTTTAGGCCTCCAATTGGCATCAATCTCGATTTTGAGCCAAATCAATTCAAAAGTAACTGATTTGACATCTTAAATGAAATCCGAACTATGACATCTTAAATCAATTCTTAAGATTAAAACTTCCAAATAACATTGGATTCAAGGAGAAATTTTGTTTTGCCGAATATTTTTATTTTCGTGGTATGGAATTTTTAACACAAAACCAAATATGTTTCAAAATTTTGAAAATTTTGGTGGAAATTTCGGATTTTAAAAACAAAATCTTTTTTTTTTCATTTTTTTTCCCCATTCTCTCTCTCTCTCTCTCTCTCTCTCTCTCTCTCTTCACTCTCTCTCTTTCAAGTCCCGATTTCCCTACCTGCATGTGACCGGAGCACCATCTCTGGCCATCCTCCCCCAAGCCACCTCAACACCAGCCAAAATGTTAATGAATCACCGAAAGTGGCCAGCACGGTCATCTGACAAATGCTCATTTCTCTATACCCAGAAATTTTCATTGCAAACGATGGTCAAATAAGACAAAAAAATCTAAGAATCGAGTAATCAGGGAGTGCTATAAATACGAACTTCAAGATTCAAAAATATACAACTTGTTGTATTGATGACACAATATTCTGCCACTCCAATGCCTATATCAAGATAATTACACCAATGCTAGGCATAACCTTTCACTCAAAACCAAGTGCCTAATTATGCAGAGAAATTACTAATTACATTGTTACAATCAAACCATGTAAGAAGGATCCATAGCACCTTGTCCATTTTCATGCCACCCAGTTCCGGCTCTGAATTTACACACCGGGCACGTTCCCTGTTGCCTCAGCCAAGGGTCAATGCAACCAGCATGGAACTGCAACAAAGAATAAAACAAAAATTAATAAAATCAAGATATTAAAATACAAACATCACTCAAAATCAGAAAAAACATACCAAGACCTCCCTCTACAAATTAAATATAATGACAAATCTGTACACCGCGCAAGGCTTCTATCGAAAATGACTTCATCAGATGGTGCAAGAATTATAGGATTGAGTTTATTCACTGGCAACAAACTGCCTAGGTTCCTGAAACCTGGGTTTAAAAGTCCCTGTAATCTACTCCTAAACAAGGTGTAAAACTTCAGGTGCTGTGTTTTCTGTTCATATTTCAGGCAACTGTAAATGTGCGTGTGCATATGTATTGGGTCAGTGGAACTGTATGCATTTTGTAGTTGGTCTCAATCATGTATAGTCAGCATCAAAATAATTTCTTCTTTGCAAACACTTTAGTCTAGTAAGAACTCCCTAAAGATCCCACAACAAAAAAGTACAGGAAAAACTGGCTAAGAATGTTAAGTCACTGGAAAAGAAACCGAACCTGATGCAAGCATGGAAGGCTGCGGATGAGCTCTCCCACACTAACTTGCTCCAAGCAAACACTACAAGTCAGTTCATCTTCCATGGCTTTTGTGCTCCCAACTGTGTCAGCAGTTTCTTGCTTCTTCTGCCAAAAAGAACAGAGGAGATTTAATGGTACATACATAAAAGCAATGCTATCGTATATGAGATTGCATAGTTAGTATGCAACTTTTTCTGGTCTGTACACTGCATCAACTGGTTCAGCACAACAGGCTAACTTGAATAATACTAAATTTAACAATACTCATTACTCATTAGTTTCCATCTAGTTGTATGAAGATAATATGCTGAAATATTATAAAGGTTCTACATATATCACTAGCACTAATATCAAACTTCACAGCATTCCCAGCATACCTTTTTTTTTTTTTTTTTTTTTTTNCAGCATACTTTTTTTTTTTTTTTTTTCTGAGATAACTTCTCGGTAAATATCTTTTAAGCTATCAAGCCCATTAGTTAGACATACATAATGAAATTCGAAAATCATTCTACAGTTGAAGGCTGACAGAAGGAGGAAAAAATAAAAAAAGGACAAAGGGATACCTCAGCAGGTGCTGAAGATGAAGCTTGTTGCAACGATGAAGCACCACTGCATACATAAATAAAGCCATTTAAAATAAATGTATTCCAAACCCAAAGGCCAAACAACTATGATTCAAATCATCTACCATTTGCCTCAAAATAATGCAAAGCTGCTGTGACCCTTAATTTACATGAGCTTGGACTGCTAATGCAGTAGCAAAACCACATGTATATGTTCACACAGACGCATGCAAAAATAAGCAGACAAAAGGAGCATTTTTCTTGCAAGTAACTTATTGATATAGTGCAGAGTGTACTCAATCAATTACAAAATGGCTTTGGAAAGGATAGAACACTAAAGGAGCAGCGTTCGAACATTCTATATATCATCAGCATAAACAATATTGCAACAGCCAAGCTAAGAAAAAATTGGTGAACTTACATTTGAGGACCCACAACCTTGTATTTATGGACAGGAAGAGCATTTATCTCTTCCTCACTCATAGAAGAAGCTGTTGGAACATTATCGGAATCCAGAGCTCGCAGAGTGTCATAATCTGGTATTCAACAACAGAATCATTCAACATAAATTAACAGACTAAGAAAATATTAACAGAATTGTATATATAAAGCTATGGTTTGGCTATTGAATGTTATAATGGTCATGTCTTGGATTTCAAGATACAAAACTAATTTTAGACGGATAAAACTATCAAACCTAGGTCATCAAATTCCCGGTCAAGAAGTGCAAGCTGAAGTCTTAGGCCTTGAAGGCGTCCTCTCGTTGCTAGTGCTATGGATGGAGGCATATGCAACCGCAATTCAGTATGACCAAGAAGGCCACTGGCAGCCGCTGCATGAGCCTGTGCTTGAGCTTGAAGTTGTTGACAGGTTGCATACATCCTTAACGTTGTAGCCATCAAAAAGACACCAAGAACTAGCCATAGCTACATACATAAGTTTGAAAGAAGGAGTATTAAATTTCCTATGTTGCAACCCAAAATAAAGGAGGTGTTGACCAGTAAAACTAAACACATTACACACTTGGAGAAGAACGATACCAGAAAATTAGGTGACATTTGGTGCGAGTTGAGTATCATGAATAACAAAAGAACTGACAAAAATACAACAATATAAACAGAAATTAGTATCAATTAACAAAATCACCAGACTAAAAAGGAAAATTGTAAACTTCTAAGTACCTGTGACAAGAAAAGCAAGTGAGTTGGAATTGACAGAACGTGATGTATGAACACGCTGAAATAAAACAGAACCAATATCAATACGAATTAAAAGATAATCATGGTATTACCCCTTTTTTCCCCAAGATAATTTACACACCCACCCGTCAAGGATTGAACTCCTGAACTCATCCTCCACCCTTCCTCTTAAGGGGAGGATGAGCAATTAAACCCAAAGGGCAATGTAAACTGATAACAATAGCTGATATTACATACACACCTGCCATGGATTGAACCATGGAACTCACCCTCCACCCTGAGAGAGAGGGGAGGGGGGAGGAGGAGGAGGAGGAGG
>QANT01001867.1:0-12158 GCA_003254885.1 Purshia tridentata | reverse complement strand
GGGCCCTGCGCATGTACGGCAGGCTATACGGGAAAAATTGGGAGCGAGCGGAATATTCGTTTTAAATCTTAATATTTGGTTTATGCGAAGAAATTCTCGGAGTTATGCATGATAAAGATTTCGTTTGAGAAATCGCAAAGTATTTTACTAGTTTTGTCCAAATGATTTGTTAACGAACATTTTAAATTCATTTCAAAAACTAGGGGCTTTCATGAAAAGTTTGTGCGATTCTTATGTAAATTTTTCGGTTAATTGTAAAAATTATTTTATTTTTGTCCACTCACTGGGTTGTCTCACGTTTACTTCTTGTGGTTTTCTTTTAAAATTTCCCCCAGGTAATTGCGGTGGAGCGGTCGAGCAGGAGACGCTTCGAGGATTCCGTAGACTATAGAAACTTGTAAATTCCCCCCCTAACGTATTATCTAATTTTACTATTTATGTAGTCGGACTACCGTGGTGTAAACATAACTGTTATTAGTACGAACACTATTTTATTAGGTTTTCATGAAAAGTTTGTGCGATTCTTATGTAACTTTTTCGGTTAATTGTAAAAATTATTTTATTTTTGTCCACTCACTGGGTTGTCTCACGTTTACTTCTTGTGGTTTTCTTTTAAAATTTCCCCTAGGTAATTGCGGTGGAGCGGTCGAGCAGGAGACGCGTCGAGGATTCCGTAGACTATAGAAACTTGTAAATTCCCCCCCTAACGTATTATCTAATTTTACTATTTATAGTAGTCAGACTACCGTGGTGTCAACATAACTGTTATTAGTACGAACACTATTTTATTTCCCTCTTGTGGTGAATTTGGGTCGGAGACCCCTGTTTGTGGTAGGGGAGCTGGGTTAGAAGTGTAATTTACAGGTTTGCCAAGGAAGGGAAATCCAGGGTTAGTCCAATTTCAGGGGAGGTTCTGCCGAATTTTCGGTAGGATTTTCCTTGACATTGGATTCCCGCAGGATCACCCCGAGTTCAAGGGTGGAACTCGGGGAGGGCCCTGTCACCGATATCTAAACTATGAGCTTTTATATCATGCAATCCTATCTCGAAATTTTTACCCATTAGATATCGGTAAATTACTGATATATATCAGCTTTTTTGTAGTAGTGAAAGTTGCAAATCGAATTGAAGAAAGATGATTCAGCAATCCCAAATTTCAAGAGCTTCATCTTCTAATTCTTCAATCCCAATTCCAATTCCAATTGGCAAAGCGTTGGTGCGATCGAGAATAGGAGTACGATGCTCGGCGGTGGCGGGCGGAATCGGAACGGGAATGGGGCCTCACACGGGGAGAGACCCAAAGGTGAAGAAGGCGGAATGGTTGAGGCAGAAAGCCCCACAGGGAAACAAGTATGAGGAGGTGAAGGAGTCGCTGTCCCGTTTGAATCTGAAGACGGTGTGCGAGGAGGCGCAATGCCCAAACATCGGGGAGTGTTGGAATGGAGGTGGAGATGGCATTGCCACTGCCACCATCATGCTTCTTGGGGACACCTGCACCCGTGGCTGTCGATTTTGTGCCGTCAAGACTAGCCGTAACCCTCCACCTCCTGATCCCATGGAACCCTTTAATACTGCCAACGCCATTGTCAGTTGGGGTGTCGATTATATTGTTTTGACCAGTGTCGATCGTGATGACCTGCCTGATGGTGGAAGTCAACATTTTGCTCTCACTGTCCAAGCCCTCAAGGTTCCTTCCTTCTATTCTAAAGCTTCTAATTCATTCTGAATTCATTGTTATGCAATATAATACCAATACTAACTCACTTCGCAGACTCTCAAGCCTGACATCATGGTTGAGTGTTTAACTTCTGACTTTCGGGGCGACTTGACGGCTGTCCACACTTTGCTGCACTCCGGGCTTGATGTCTTTGCACACAACATTGAAACCGTCAAACGCCTCCAGCGAATTGTTAGAGATCCTCGGGCTGGGTGAGCTGCACTTCTTTTATTTTTTCCCCAAAGCCCTTTCGGTTATATATTTTGCTTACTTCTCATCTATGTCATGCATTTCTCATCATCGATTTCACTTCTTGTCTGGATATATGCTTGTTCGCCACAAGTTACCTAATTCCTTTTTGGCAATTTAACAGCCTCATGGAATGATATCAAAGAATGTATTGCTTATTCATCTATTTCTTTGCTCTTCTTTGCTTGCCTTATTTTACCTGGGGATAGACAGATGGGTTTCAGGTTAAGTGTGAATGGTAATTAATTGGTGTTTGGCCATAAAGGAGTTGACTTTGAAATCCAAATATGTTCCAATAGTTTGAGCATGAACTGGAAACTTATATTAAGAAAAGTTATTTATACATTTGTCTTGGAATAATCATATATGTCATGAAGTTAGGTCTGCACCCTAGAACAATCACAATCGCTTCCTTTCTCAATTAAATTTAGGAAATTATGTTTACTTTTAAACCTGCTTTGTATTAGATTGCCTCCCTATCCTGTCCTTCCAATTGATGCAATTACAAGGGGATCTCTAGTTGAAGATATTAATGAGATTGACCTGCCTAAATGTCACCTGTGCACCAATCCAAATCCGGTTTGATCATATTCTCATATATTAACCATTGATATTATGTTTTGACAATGAAACTTTACAGCCAGAGATAGGCCACATTGACCACTTTGAAAACCTTTATATGGAGAAAAACCTGTCTAGGCAGCCCACTTAGAGTCTCTTCCCCTGCTGTGTGTGTGTGTGTGTGTTTGTATTCATGAAACTGTAGATGTGCTTTCCACTCATTGTAGCTTAAACCTTCTGTAAGTTGATAGAATGGTCAAAATCTGTAAGGTAGTTTTTTGTTCTCATTTTGAAATTATGCTCACTGCTGCTACTTGAGATTTATATTAAATCCGGTAATGCAGGTATGAGCAGAGCTTATCTGTTCTAAAACATGCAAAACAAAGCAAGAAGGGGATGATAACAAAATCTTCTATTATGTTGGGCCTTGGAGAATCAGACGATGAGTTGAAGGAAGCCATGGCTGATTTAAGGGATATAGATGTTGATATATTGACACTTGGCCAATATTTGCAGGTTAGTTAATATGGATAGCTTTCATGTATTTAGCTTTGAGTAATTCATGCAAATACATTGGAACTTAGGAATGTGTGAGTTGTGTCATTTCATTTGGGTACCAAGGTTTGGACCTGGAATGAGGTAGTCTAATCTTGTTGCATACTTAAGGAATGGCTGTGATATGGCATTGTTTACCATGGTAGTTTTCATTTGTCATACGGGATCAACTTTACTATTTCTGAAGCAATCTGCAAATGGGACTAAGTTACTCCAGTACAATTTTGCCATAGAAATTTTAATTTTAATTTCTTAAATTGCTGCAGCCAACTCCATTACATTTGACTGTCAAAGAATATGTTGCCCCTGAGAAATTTGCTTTCTGGAAGGAATATGGGGAGTCTATTGGATTTCTTTATGTAGCCAGTGGACCCTTGGTGAGATCTTCATAGGCATTGTTTACCATGGTAGTTTTCATTTGTCATAAGGGATCAACTTTACTATTTCTGAAGCAATCTGCAAATGGGACTAAGTTACTCCAGTACAATTTTGCCATAGAAATTTTAATTTTAATTTCTTAAATTGCTGCAGCCAACTCCATTACATTTGACTGTCAAAGAATATGTTGCCCCTGAGAAATTTGCTTTCTGGAAGGAATATGGGGAGTCTATTGGATTTCGTTATGTAGCCAGTGGACCCTTGGTGAGATCTTCATTAATTTTTGCTTTACATCATGATTACATCTTTTGTTTTCATTATTGAATGAACGCAGTGATCTAGTTTGAGCATAACCTAAACTGAGTTTGATTTTGCTACTTCATTGTGTTGTATATTTCACTCAATGGAGAATTGTATTAAAAACAGTTTTTGATTAGATAACTCTTGTTGAGTTCATTTCATCAAGATATCTTTTCCATTTAATTTTTTTTCGTTGGATGGTTAATTGGTTTAGGTGATCAAGCTCTTCATAACTGCAATTTTGAATTTAATCAAGAGATCTTGACAAGAAATCTTTGTATTTACTTTTTTTTTTTCAGGTCCGATCCTCGTATAGGGCAGGGGAGCTGTTTGTTAAGACAATGGTCAAGGAAAAGGCTAACAGCTCTATTGGCAAAATTTAGCAACTTTTGCACTTCCATATTAATGGCTATCAAGAGGACAAGAATTTGGTGGCATAACAGCTGAAAATAGAGCAAGTTATATAGATATTTTTAAAGTCAATGACCAAAGATTTTTGGCTAAATTTTACAAGTGGTACCTGTAGTTAGGACTTAGGGTGACGTTTTAATGTTACAAACTTACAATTGTGGTTTAAAATTTTTTAATTATACGCTTGTGGTTCAATAAGTTTTCAATCTCACTTATTTGTAATGATTCGTAATAATTTTAATTTGGAACGATTATTTGTATCCCCAATCCGTACTCTAATCCAATACATAAAATTTAGCCTATATTTTATCTTTGATATGATTGGTCAGAGAGATGGGATAAATTTTTATGAAAATCCACTAGATGCCTATGAGAGAGAATAATTTTTATGTTTCTTGAAGAAGGTTTTTTTATTATTTAAAATTTAAAATAACAAATAAGGGAAGATAAATGGTTACGTGTGCTTGGAGTTTGGATAAATGGTTACCTGCACGGCAAGAGCAAGAAGCAGCGTTTTTAATTAGCAAATTGGCAATTTGAGTGATGTGAAACCCAGAAACGCATTCTAGAGCAGGCATATTTGATTATTGACGTCGGACAATAAAATTTAAAATAACAAATAAAGGAAGATAAATGGTTACGTGTGCTTGGAGTTGGGATAAATGGTTACCTGCACGGCAAGAGCAAGAAGCAGCGTTTTTAATTAGCAAATTGGCAATTTGAGTGATGTGAAACCCAGAAACGCATTCTGTTTATTCTAACCTCAGAGTAAGAGCAGGCATATTTGATTATTGACGTCGGACAATGCGCATAACACAAACACAATAGTCGCCCGCATAAGAGAGAGTGCCCATGTGAGTTGGGTGGTGTGGTGTTGGCATTTGAAAACTCTATCTATCGCCTGTCTCTCTGCCAACTGCCAAAAGCATAATTAAAAATATATTGAACCTATCCATCAGTATGACACTATCTATCTAATCTTATATCACACCCTTCTCCATACAAATGACTTTCGGTGCTGCTTTTGGTCTCCTTGTTCCTTGTCTTTCTCCTTACGCCTCTTCCTAGAACACCACACTTTTCTTCATTTCTCTTCTTTTGCCTTCTGGGTCTTTCCCAGTCCTCGAATTTTTTGGACTCTCTGGTTTATTCCATTTCCTGAGTTGTGATTTCGGGTAAGCAATCTTGGATCTCTCCTTCATGGGTGCTTAGTTTTCATCTTGATGCTGCCTTTTTCATCACTCTTCCTAGTCACTGTTGCTTATGTTCTTTTTTCTACTCTTGCTTTGATTATTGCAATCTATTGCTCTCTTAATCTTAATTATTATTATAACATTTTAAGATGGTCTGGACAGTTATTTTTGTCTGTTTAATATCATCCCTTAAGCGATTAAGCCATTAAGCCATTGAATTTGCATGCCTATATTTATCATTCTTATTCACATTTCAAAGTTGAGCTGAAAGAATTAAGTATTCGTAGAATTTCAAGGAATCATATTACTTAGAGTTGAAATTGCATTTCCCATGTTCCTTCTTTCTTCCATTTGAAATGCGGAATTTTACCTATTAGTTTTGAAGTTTGTTTTTTTAAATGAAAATAAAAGTTGGGTTTTATGGATCCTCACCTCCACTATCGTATTCTATAAAATGATATTTACATTAGTTGGGAAGATTCAATATTGACTATCATTAGTATCATCAAAGTATTATTATTGTCACAGGCTGACAGGCATCATTAAACCATCTGTATTGTTCATGGAATTGCAGGCTTCAATTTGGCATTTCAGTTTTTAGGTGTTCGAACTATTGGCTTAGCCGAAAATCCCTCAATTTGGTGAAATTAGTAGTGAAACTTGTGCATCACTGCCATTAATTCTAACAGAATGAACACTGCTTCCCCTTACTGATGTTCACTATTATATTCTTTCTTGGGCAGACATTGTTCATAAATTCTGCCTATTTGATGATCCTTTTCATTTTATTTTTTTATATGGCCTTTTACAGTTAGGTGCTAGTGCTTTGTTCAACCTTTGTGTCTGCTTATGTTTTGCTTGAATGCATTTTTTTTTTTTTTTTTTGGAAGAGTTCAATGGGGGTGCATCTGTAATTAGGTGTTTATCTTTTTACATTTGTTTCTTTGACTTGTAGAAATTATATATGGGCTGAGTTGANTTATTGTCACAGGCTGACAGGCATCATTAAACCATCTGGGTACTGTATTGTTCATGGAATTGCAGCCTTCAATTTGGCATTTCAGTTTTTAGGTGTTCGAACTATTGGCTTAGCCGAAAATCCCTCAATTTGGTGAAATTAGTAGTGAAACTTGTGCATCACTGCCATTAATTCTAACAGAATGAACACTGCTTCCCCTTACTGATGTTCACTATTATATTCTTTCTTGGGCAGACATTGTTCATAAATTCTGCCTATTTGATGATCCTTTTCATTTTATTTTTTTATATGGCCTTTTACAATTAGGTGCTAGTGCTTTGTTCAACCTTTGTGTCTGCTTATGTTTTGCTTGAATGCAATTTTTTTTTGTTTTTTTGGAAGAGTTCAATGGGGGTGCATCTGTAATTAGGTGTTTATCTTTTTACATTTGTTTCTTTTGACTTGTAGAAATTATATATGGGCTGAGTTGAGCATTTTATGGGAGGTATAGAAGATTGTGAACCACCTTTGAAACGTGTTAAAGTTCCCTTGGGGGAGTCAAAGAGCTCCTCAGAATACTCATCTATTACAGAACCTGTTGCTTCCTCTTTGGGAGACTCGATGGCTAGGCCTCTTCCCTCCCAAGGAGACGAAGAAACACTTGGTGCAAAAGGAGTCATCAAAAGGTCAGAATTTATAAAAGTTATAACTAGGGCATTGTACTCACTGGGTTATGATAAGACTGGAGCCATACTAGAGGAAGAATCTGGAATACCAATGCACTCATCAGTGGTTAACCTCTTTATGCAACAAGTGATGGATGGACAATGGGATGATAGTGTGGCCACTTTACGTACTATTGATCTCTTGGATGAAAAGACCATGAAATCAGCATCTTTCTTGATATTGGAACAGAAATTCTTTGAGCTTTTGAAAAAGGAAGAAATGGTTGCTGCCTTAGATACTCTACGGAACAAGATTGTGCCTCTTCACATCAACATGAGCCATGTTCATGAACTTGCTGCCTGCATTATTTCTCCTTTGCAGCCTGTACAAATTGGGCTTTCAAGTCAAGTTACTGATGGTGCAAACACACGGTCAAAGATATTGGAGAATCTGCAGAAGTTGCTTCCTGCAGCAGTTTTTGTACCTGAAAAGAGGTTAGAACATCTGGTTGAACAGGCCCTAGATGTGCAACGAGATGCTTGTGTATTCCATAACACTATTGATAGTGATCTTTGTATTCGGATCATCAGTGTGGAAGAGACCAGATTCCTTTTCAGACATCACAAGCAAGTTGTGAGTGCATATGGTTGATATCCATAGTGCAATGTATACGAGAATCATGTGCATTGTCTATAATAAAAATAGTCCAACAATACATGTATTGCGCAGATTAGACATGGCTATATTAAAAGAGATAGGACTAAGCATATCTCACCCAAATTTTTCCATACACATGAGCTATAGAAAAATGGAGACATTAATGTCCAACAGATACATTCAAGTGACAATTGCAGACTTGTTTACCAAGGCTCTACCAACTACTACATTCAAGAAGTTAGTTCACAACA
Source organism: Purshia tridentata (assembly GCA_003254885.1). Lineage (NCBI taxonomy): Eukaryota > Viridiplantae > Streptophyta > Magnoliopsida > Rosales > Rosaceae > Purshia > Purshia tridentata. The sequence goes on along the minus strand of QANT01001867.1, from coordinate 4,262 downwards.
ATGGAATACATCAACTCAAAGATCTCCAATGATTAAAGCACTTATGTCATTATCAAGGGAGCATGTAATCTGAACAAAAAGATCATCACACATTGTAATCTTTTTTCTTCGTCCAAGTTTTTATCCTATTATGTTTTTCCTAGCAAGGTTTTCCCGAGGTAGTGTCACACGTTTCCATTCTTGTATAACACATGAATATTGTACTATTTTCCCTTAGTTTTTTCTCCCATAAGGTTTTTACTAGAAAGATTTTAATGAGGCATCAATGTAATGGACATCCAAGGGGAAATGTTATTAATATAAATGGATATCCTTAATGTTTCTAGTCATCTAATGTATTTGATAATAAGTAGAAGTCTAGTTCATGTAAACTAGTGAAACTCACATGTTTATCTTGAGTCATTCCTAGAACCTATAAATAAAGGACCTATGTGAGGGGAATTTCATCTCTCAGTTCATGATCACTTCTCTCTCAATTTCATTATTTTCATAATATATATATATATATATCATTTCCCTTGATGAGTCTACTCAGCATTCTAGTTCAATGATTTGAACGTATGGTTTCTTTAGGTATTCATTCAAATATCACTCCTACAACAAAATTCGACAAATCAGAAACTATTAAGAAATTTAATTATGATCAAATATAAAGACGAAAACAATGTTTCCCATAATTACTAAAATTATCACTAATTAATCAAATGGCTAAATGGTTTCTGATTTGTTTAAATTTTGCGCCAATGATCCATGAATGTATACTTAAAAAAAAAAATGACTCTGATAATCAAAATACAATGTGTAATGTGACCCCACAAGGGATCCTTAAATAAGCACTTAAGAATTCCTTAATATGCTTCCCATATATATATATATAGGAGTTCTCTAAAGCTAATTGCATAACAAGTTAATACAAAGCTAACCACCATTTTGAGCCTACCACATGACTAATTTAATAATAAAAACCATTATATATATAAGTTCTCTAAAGCTAATTGGATAACAAGTTAATACAAAGCTAACCACCATTTTGGGCCTACCACATGACTAATTTAATAATAAAAACCATCTATTTTTTAGGCCTTACTTCAAAGATTATCATTGCAAAATCTAAAGAGGGTAAAACAAGACTTCTCTCTCTTGGAAATAATATGAAGAGAAAAGCAAGAGAGAGTGCAAAGAGTGTATGGCCTTGGCCTGTGCCTAAGTGGGTGATGCGATAGCGACGCAGTAAAGAGGGAAGAGAAAGAAAGGAGGTCGAGGATGGGATGGGGTAGGGGTGGCCAAAGAGAGAGAAGAGAGAGAAGAGGGATTGGGTTGGAAGTGGGTGGTCAGAGAAAGGCTTAGTTGAGTGGGGGGAGAGTTGGTCAGAGAAAAGAAGGGTTGGATGGGTGGAGAGGGTGTTAGTTTTATGGAAGGGATATGGACTTAGTTGATTGTTAGAGTGAGAGAGGTATTGATTTAAGGATACGGACAAAGTAGGAAGTTGGTGTTAGAAAATATAAACTAGAAATAAAGATGAAGAGTATTGTTTTTGGAAAAACAAAGGAGTTCTTATCTTACTTGATAGGAACAGATTAGGTTTAGAAGAATGGCTTTGTGGTAGTGGATAGGTAGGAAACTTAGGACACTTGGGCTTTGTATTACTTTTCACACCCATATGATATGATACAAGCCTCTATATAGACCTCATCTACTGACATGCCTTTAGACTTGGGCTTTTTACAACCACACATTTATCAACCATTCTAGATTATACTACAATGGTTCTTTAAAATTATCTAATATAGGCCTAATTGCTAGATACTTTAGATTCAAGAAATATCTATACCTTTTTAGATATAGATAGCTTCTAGATTTTTCTATTATATTTAGATTTCTCTCTACTACTCTAGAATTGTGTAAATGTGCATTTTTTTAACAGTCCAACTTAATGCACATTTATGCAACACCAAGAATGCTTTGTAGCATTTCAAATCTTGGTCTTGGAAGTGCCTTAGTGAAGAAATCTACAATTTGTTCCTTCATCTTGTTATGAATACAGGATTTTTTGCCATCGCTATAACAGTTTTGTCCTCTTTATTTTTATTTTTTCCCCAAATATTTGGCTTATCTCCTCTTCCAAAACTTTCTTTTAATTTCCAATTTCCTCTAGATTTCTGAGACCTTAAATTGATTCTTGACTGAAAGGCACTTTCTAGTGAACTTTCATTTTGCCTACTTAATCTTTGTTCATATGCTTCTAAAGAACTCATTAGTTTTGTCACTAAAAGAGTCGTTATATCTTTTGACTCTTCAATGGCAGTAATTATAGGGTTATACTTATCAGTAAGACTAAAAAATATTTTTTTACAATTTTTGTATCTGTTATTTTTTCACCATAAGCTTTCAATTGATTTATTATTTCATTTACTCTAAAATAATAATCTTTAGCGGTCTCAAAATCTTTCACTTTAAGATTTTTTAAATCTCTCATTTTAAGATTTTTTAAATCTCTCCTTAGAGTTTGTGGCTTGACATTATGTACCTTTTCATTTCCTTGAAACTCCTCTTTCAAAGTATCCCAAGCCTTCTTTTTAAGTTGTAGCTCCCATGATCCTTCGAAGTATTGTATCATCCAAGGTATTTTGAAGAGTATAATGAGTCTTTGTGTATCTTTGTTCGTCATTCTTCGCTTGCTTCCACTGCTCAGCTCTGGATGTTTCTAGAACAAAGAACCCACTAGTAACAACGTCCCATAAGCCTTGAGACATAAAATAGGTTCTCATCTTGATGCTTCAGAAATCATAGTTTTAAGCAGAGAATTTGGAAGAGGATAGAGTTTTGGCTAGAGTTATTAGACATGGTGGTGAAGTAGGATGATGCTAAGCCCAATAGTGATCAACAAGAGCTCTGAAACCACTGTTATATGGAATGGATATAGGAATTAGTTGATTGTTAGAGTGAGAGGTATTGATTTACAAAACAACATAGGAACTTGGTATTAGAAAAGATAGACTAGAAATAAAGATGGAGAGTATTGTTTTAGGAAAAACAAAAGAGTTCTTATTATACTTGTAGAAGAATAGCTTTGTGGTAGTGGTATATAAGATACTTGGGCTTTGTATTACTTTTCACATCCATATGATATGGTACAAGCCTCTATATATAGACCTTATCTACCAACATATATGCCTTTAGACTTGGGCTTTTTAGAACCACACATTTATCAATCATTCCAGAATATACTACAATGTTTCTTTAAAATAATAATATAGGCCCAATTGCTAGAGACTTTACATTCTAGGAATATCTATACCTTTTTCAATAAATATATAGCTTCTAGAATTTTATATTATATTTAGGGTCCGTTTGGTACCCTATTTAAAAACCATTTTATGCAAACTGAAAAATGTGTTTGGTAGATTATTTTTGAAAATGAATGTCTGAAAAAAAAAATTTCAAAAATAACCCCTTTTTAAAATATGATATGATTAAATATCATTTTTTTCAAAGTATTTTTTCTTTTACATGTCTATCTCTACCTCAGCACACTTTGCTTCATCTCCCTCTAGTTGGCTAGGATACACAGAAAAAAGAAACCCACACTCCCATAGAGAGAGAGAGAGAGAGGCAAGCAAAAGCTGGTCCCCGGGGTGGGTAGGAGCGGGTCGAGTCTATGAGCCCGAGGAGTTTTTGCTGCTGATGAGGTTGATGGCGCTTAAGGCTCCATCTATAGCTTTTATGTTTGGTTGCCGAGAAAGTCATAGGACATATTGTTCGGCTTCGTTTTGGTTGACGATTAATTGATTTTGTTCATTACTTTGTTTCATTTGTGCTTAGTTGAGTGGATAACATGAATCAAGGATTTACTTGCTATTTCATACCAAATAGAAATTTAAATTACAAAATTGTTCCCCAAAATTCATATTTTCAAAATAAATCATAGTTTAAAAATATTTTTTGAATTAGATACCAAATGGGGCTTTAGATTTCTCTCTACTACTCTAGAATTGTGTAAATGTGCATTAATTTTAACAGGGGGTGGAATGGCGGTTGGGTTTGGGGAGGGGTAAATTTTTAATTTTTTTAAAAAATTAAAAATAGAATTAAAAATTTATTTAATATGGAAAGAGCATTTTGTCATTTTTTAAATAGAATTTATAACAAAATTGACGAAATTAATAGATCAAGAAGGTAAAGTATGTCGAAAAAAAGGGGACCGAAAAAATACAAAAAAAAAATGAACCAACTTGAAAAACGTTAAAAATAAGTGGATCAAC
>QANT01001866.1:0-10313 GCA_003254885.1 Purshia tridentata | reverse complement strand
AATTAGAAGAAAAGATAGCTGGGTGGTCGGAATCACCGCCCTCGCCGCCCAAACTGGTGGCACCCAGCCCACAAATCAGAAATTCATCAATTTTTCACACAACTTCCAATTCTAAACCTCAATTAAAGGTCCATAGGGTTAAGAATTATCTAGAAATCCATTAGAAACGCTCCTCATAATCAAAATCCAAGCTTACCCAAAATGGGCATGAATCCCCAAAGTTTCAATCCTATAAAATACTCAAAATTGAACAACCAAATTAGAGGGAAAAGAAAGCCCATACCTAGTGGAGAAAAACCCACCAAAACTTTGAAGATTGGAGCTTGGAGGAGGCCAAAACCAAGGAAGGAAGATCAGCGGATCTGCTTGAGTCAGCAACAGTGCGAAGCCTCTACAAGTTTCAATACTCAACGAATCAATCTGATTTTTGAAGGGTAGAAACTAGACACATAAAGGAACATTTCTCTAGTTTTGAGTTTTCTCATTTGGAGCTCAGAAATGGGTCGTATTTCACTCAGAAAGAGGAACAGAGGAGTGAAAGTGAGAGAGCACTCGAGAGAGAAAGAAAAAAGAGAAAAATATAAAGAGGTATGCGTGAGAGTGGAGAGAGACAGAGAGTCTAGAAGAATCTGGATTTTTGATTTCTAAATCGCATCTTTGCAAAATCACAAGTTTACCACTCGCTTCCCACATTCGTAACTTCCAAACCGTAGCTCCGATGGATGCATGCTTCGTGTCTACGAACTCGTGAAGTCGAGCTCCAGGCAACCATGTCAAAGTCAACTCTAAAGTTTGGGCAATTTAAAAAGTCAACTTTTGAGTCTCTTAACACGTTCCTAACTTTTTAACCATGGCTCTAAACGACCCATGCCGCATGTCAATGAACTCGTGAGCCCAAGACCTTCCTAACGGACCCAAGATCAAAGCTAGAATCTTACTAGAACCAAAAGTCAACGTTGGGCCCTATTATAATGTACTTAAAAGGTACGGGTCGTTACAACCCAATACCTTGGTACGTAACCAGTAGATAAACTTGCGGTTGTGCTCTTTTAGAAGTCATTTTTCACTCTTTTTCTTTCCTAGTATGAAGATCCTTAAGGTGAGCCTTGTGCAATCTGCAGACAGGTTGCATTAATTGACATATAAGTTGAAGCCTGTTAGGTAAATTAAGGTAAAACTATATTTAAGTGTAAATTTGTGAAATTGGGACTTACTTGGCATAATGTTCAACTTCAGCGACATTCTCCAAGTCACAAAGGTGTGCTTGCTCCTACTCTTCGCGGTCTACTAAGTGTGCCCTAGCACCAGATGGTACGCCCATCCAAGAAGACGAAACCTCAATTGCATTTACAGATGACAAGTACTTCCTTCAAAACTCAATAGCTTCCTCAGCAATGTAACTTTTAGCAATGCTACCTTCTGGACAATGTCGATTCCGCACATAACCCTTATACACTTTCATGCATCTTTCAAATGGGTACATCAATCGATAATAAACTGGTCCACACAATCGAACCTCCCTGACAAGGTGCACGGTTAAGTGAACCATTATATCAAAGAACAAAGGTGGAAACACTATCTCCAGCAAACACAATGTTCTCACAAGATCAGATTGTATTTAATCCAACTTTGAGACATCGACCACTTTATTGCATAGATCATTAAAGAAGCCACACAACCTAGGTACCGCATATCTAACATGCTTTAGAAGCATCAATCTTATGACAACAGGTAGTAATTGTTGCATTAAGGTGTGGCAATCATGGGTTTTACGCCCAAACAACTTTAACTTTTCCATGGACTACTAAGTTTCATACATTGGAAGAGTAGCCTTCTGGGACTTTGGTACCCACTTGCAAATTGCCATCTTCTCTTTCCTAAAAAGTGTATATGGAGCTACAGGCAAAAATGTCTTATTTTCCCCAATTTCTGGAGCCAAATCAAGTCTGACCTCCATTTCCACAAGGTCTAAAATGGGCAACCACCCTATCTTTTGTCTTCTGAGAAATGTTTAGGAGAGTTCCAATAATACTCTCACACACATTCTTCTCTATGTGCATTACATCTAGAGCATGCTGAACATGCAAGGCCTTCCAATATTCAAGATTAAAGAAAATTGATCATTTCTTCCAACATGGGGTAAGGCCGTCACCACCCAAGCTGCTCGTTGCATGTTTTTTTCCCAAAATTACAATTTAGTCCAGCCACTTTTTCTAAGACATCTTCTCCACTTAGAGGTGTAGGAGCCTCACGAAATTCTTGCTGGTTATTAAAGGCATTCATTTGTTTCCGATAGTGGTAGGTGCGTTCTAAGAATATTCTATGGCCTTGGAAACATATTTTCCTGCCTTGTTTCAACCTAACTGCATCAGTGTCATCTCGACAAATTGGACATGCTTTATACCCTTTCACGGTGCACCCCAACAAGTTACCATATGTAGGGAAATCATTTATGGTCCATAACAACACCGCCTTTAAAGTGAATGATTCTTTTCTAAGCCCACCGTACACTCTCTCAATTCCCATCCATGATGCCTTCAAATCATCAACTAATGGAGCTAAATACACATCTATATCATTCCCAGGCTGCTTCGGACCAGAAATCAATAGAGTTAGCATCATAAATTTCCTTTTCATGCACAACTACGGAGGAAGGTTATATGTCATTAAAACGACTGACCAACAACTATATAGGCTTCTTAGGGAACCGTGTGGATTTATCCCATCAGCCAAAAGGCCTAGCCTTAGATTTCTAGGATCACTTGAAAAATCAACGCACTTATGGTCAACCAACTTCCATGCTAGACTATCAACTGGACGACGCATCATGTCATCCCTCATTCTATGATCAGCATGCCAAGTTAGCTTCCTTGATGTCTCACAAGATTTAAACATTCATTTAAACCTTGGAATAGGTGGAAAGTACCACAACACTTTTGCTGGTACCCCTTCCTTCTCAACTGAGTCCTTGTTTACCTACCACCGAGAATAGCTACACTTAGGGAACCTTGTATCATCTTCATACTCATTTCTATACAATATACAATCATTTGGGCACAAATGTATCCTTTCATACTCCATTCCTAAAGCTGCCAGTATCTTCTTTGCTTCATGGTGTGATAATGGTAGAAGATTACCCTTTGGAAGCATATCTACAAAAGCAACCAAAAAATCAGAGAAGCCTATGTTAGTCAACCTATGTTTTGCCTTCAATTTGAATAACCTAACTAATGAGGATAGCTTACTATAATTATCACAACCAGGGTATAAGGGTCTCTCTCCTTACTCAACAAAATTCTTAAACTCATCGTAGACATGACGCATGCATTAATCGGACTTAAGGTTTGAGAGTTACGGACCTATGAAGTGAGGGGCAAACTTGTAATTTTACAAAGTTGGATTTTGTGGAATTGAGGGTTCTAACGTTAAATTGGAGTTAATTGGGACTTGAATTTGTGATTTTTAGGTTAACCACACCCTTTGCCGCCACTGCCGCCACTCAAACCGGTCCTTGTGGCAGTGGGTTGATGGTAATTCGACCCAATTCCAACCTAGAAGTGTTCTTCGGGGTTCATGGTTGAGTTTCTGAATTTTTAGGATTTTTCTGTGATTAATTTGGGGCTAGGCAGTAGTCATGCGTGGTGGTTAGCCGCCGTTGTGACTGTGAACGGCCTAATTGTTATGATTTGTGTGATTTGTGAATTGTCTGGCCTTAACGAGTACCCTAGGCTCGGGAATTGTATTTCTAATGCATCGTGCTGCCGGATTTGGGAATCTGAGCAAGCGTTGCCATTCGGGGGCATTTTGGTCATTTCACGTGGTCAACATGAAATGGTCGATCTTTCTCGACTTCTAAACACTGTGAGTGATTGAATTAAGTAGGATATTTCTAGTTTTGAATTTATTTATTTTTTATTGCTGTTAGACTTGTAATTGTCTGTTTTATGTTTTCAATTGATTGCTTGTGTGCTAGAATTGGAAAGTCTAGGATTGAATCAAAGGATAGTGAATCGTAAGTTTAATAGTTTGATCGGAATACACTACTACAAAAACTCTCTTTAATATCACTAGATGGATATCAGTTTTGCAAAAAACCGATATTGTAAAAACTATAATATCAATTGACTTTTTTTATGATATGTAAACTCTATAACATATCACTACTTTTTTGAACTCACATCTATTGAAAATTTTATAAAAACCGGTTAAAATGATATCTAATGTAATTTTTCCTCCCACTTAAAATTTGTTTTGGTCTACCCTTAAACCCATGCATACAAGATCTATCTCTTTTCAGACACACTCCCACGCACTCACCATACTCACACAACCCAAACTTGCAATCTCTTATTCTCTCTGAGTCTCTTTTTCTCTTAAACACTCTCTCGATTTTCAACCTTCCAACTCTCAAACCTAGAATCAGATCTACCCACCACCATATGACCAGATCTGGCGCACCTTCGTCCCCCAAGTCCCATCAACTGCGCCATCTTCGGCGACGACTTGTTTTCACCTCCGACGCCCACCTCTTCTTCTGCACCCTCTCCTCCTTCAATGACGACGCCATAGCGCTATAAGACGTCGATCTCATCGTGACTCCTCTCTCTGTCTCTCACGGTCTCAACCCCTCTGTCTCTTGCGAGCTCATCTCTCTCTTCTCACGATCTCAACCTCGGCATAATCGGAACCCTCATCACCTAGTTCTCTCTTACCCTCACTGGTAAGTGCTTATTCAACCCGATCTGTTTTGTTTTTCTTCAATTTTTCAAGTCAAAACCTAATTTCTTTGACCCATTTTATATTTGGTAATTTGTATGCAAAGGAAGATGCCAAGAAGTCAGGTAACAATACCCTTTATTCCTTTCTTTCATTTTTGCTTTTTTTCTTTATCTGTGAAATGGGTGATTTTGGATTATGGAGATTTCGGTTGACGTTTGGATTCTAGGGATTATGTGGGAATGATACAGATAGAGAGAAGATTAAAGATTTGAAAGAATAAAAGTTGGGATTTTTAAGTTAGTCCATTTTTGAACAATTAAAGAATGACAGAAAGATGGGAATTGTTGTTTCTACAATGTGCTTGATATAATTTGAAGTTGTGTTTTATTTTCTATTCATTTTGCCATTTAGTCTTGGAAATCTGATGCCACAAGGAATCCCCATATTTTTATTTATTTAATTATGTTTTGTAACTAGAGCTAGTTCATTATGTTTTGATCATTATATTACTCTTTTGATTCATGGATATTGGACGGGAAGTGAAGGTAGAGAAGATTGAGGAGGGTTTTTTGTAAAAGTGAACTAAGACAAAGCAGGGGCATTTGGCCATTGGAATTCACTCACTACTTAGATCACTTTCTGCACAAGAGGTTGCAATACTTAGTGCTTAGTTATCTGTTTTAATTGATAATTAAATTGTCCTGATTTATTTTGGCTTCTGGGTTATATTTGAATTTTAAGAAATTGTCTATGTTTGTTCAGGTAACTAAGGCTGGTTTGCACTTTGCAGCATGGAAGGTTGGTTTGCAGCAGATTCCGATACAATTTCACTTAAATGCTGGGATTGATCAGGCACGCTTCTCGTCCATCAGATTATTTTTCATTAAAGATAATATTTGTGAGTTTTATGATCTAGTATAAGGGTAATCTTTATAGTTCCAAATTAAATGGTATGGCAAGGATGGGCTATGAATGCAGACATGGAGCATCTTGCTTAACTAAAAGTGTTAATACAATGCATTTTTTTACTTGCAATAATATTAAAATGGCTGCCAAATAAGAAGTTCATTTCATTTTAATATTACAATTGTGGTTTTTTGGGTTTCTTTTGTTCTTTATTTTTTATAAAATTCTCTTTTGTGGATATGTATGCTATCACCAACTGTTGAACAGTTTATCAAAGCTGTAAAGGATATCGTTGTAGCAAAAGAGCAACAATATAATTGAGTGGAAAGGACATTGTTGTAGCAAAAGAGCAAATATTTTCGTATATAAGTGTTTATTTCCTTATTAATGTCTAATTTGGTAATTGATCGTACATGGTTGTTGTTATAGTAACACCTTGACTTCTTTGCTTTGTGAAATGCATTTGATTTTTAACACACCTAATTGATCATTTTTATCTTTGGTTGCTGAGATGGGAAAGTTTAGATGGAAATTATGGGTATTAAAATTTTGAAAATGCTATTATTTGCTATTTAAATTTGGATCTATTTTATGCAGCCCATTAGTTGTGTTAGGCTTTTCTGTAGGAAAACTTTTGTTGGCTGGGAGGAAATGTTACAATGCTGTTATAAAAATGTCTCACATTCATGATGAATGAAAATGATTAATTGTAACAAAACACTTTGTTTGTCACGTCTTATATGCAATGTTTAATTGTTGACCTTTAGTCATGTATAGTTGAGTGGGAATATGATTTAATGATGGGTTCTCTATGTTTGGACTTGTGCCAAATTTATTTCAAGGCACATTCAAGAGCCATATCTTATATCCCTTGAAAAGGGTTTGAGATCTTTAATAAATGGTGTCTTGGAGCTAGCAAAAGAGCCATTACGTCCTTGTGTGGATGAGATAAATCTAGACATGTCTTGTTTCTGTTGTATTATGAGTTTGAATTTCTTGTACCTTACAATTTTGAAGTTTACATAATGCAACTATGTAACCTTTCCACTCTTTTCCTATTGAGTTTGGAAATCAGCCATTCACTACGGTGCAAATCAATAGTATGAGTAATTTTCTTTTGGTATTTTGTCATGTTTTGTGGATGTTGTTTAGATGCATATATCTGGCTAATACTGCTGCCATGGGCATTTTTTTGTGAAGGAAACTGAAATTTTTTAACAAGTGTGCTGCCATGCCTATATTTTGTAAATGGAGGCAGCTTTTAGTGCTTAAAAGGAAGATTAATTTATTTAAGGGTAGCTTAATTTAGGGTGAGGTTATGGATATCAAAGGCATGAGCATATATTGCTTTTCTCTTTGTTGGATTTGTTATATTTTTGCCTTTGATGACTTTGAATGCATTTGGGCTATGTTTGTTTGGCCGTAATGCTACAACTCAAAAAGGAATTGTATTTCATTCCATGACTATTGACAGGACCCTCTCTGAATTCCGCCCTAGAACTCGGAGTGATCCTGCGGGAATCTAATATCAAGGAAAATCCTACCGAAAATTCGGCAGAACCTCCCCTGAAATTGGACTAACCCTTTCTCCAAGAAGACCTGCAAAAGCACATTTCTAACCATTACAGCTCCTCTACCACAACCAAGGGGTCTGCGACCCAAAGTTCAAAATTAGTTATCTAAATATTCAAAAGATTATCAGGGCTGTCTACAAAATTCACTAAAAAACTAGGTTTACAAGAGTAACTAAGCGCTTACAAATTTCACAAGCTCGTTAGATTTCCTGGACGCCTTTGGCTCGACAGCTCCACCGCTACAACCTAGGGGGAAAATTAAAACGATAACAAAGGATAAAACTGGTGAGACGACTCAGTGAGTGGACGAAAATAAGAAACATTTAAACTTAAATTATAAAAATCCATTTACTATGCCAAACTATAGAAATAACTTGGCACCAAGACCTCACGTCTCTCTCTTTAAAATCTCTCAGTTTTAAAACGTTTCATAAAATCCACTCGCGACTGTAAGTAAATCAACATCTTAAAATTCACTCTGAGATTTTCTGAAAAATAAAATAAAATTAATCAAGTTGACAAATATCAAATCAGAACTGAAAGTTTGTACCCATTGAAACATTTTTATGAAACTGATATAATAATAAAAACATTCACCCAAACAGTTACCCACCGAACCTACCGTACATGTACAAGGCCCACGACTTGCCATACGCATGCAGGGCCAATAATCCTGCCGTACATGTGAAGAGCCAGAGTTTGTCATACACATGCAGGGCCAATATACCTGTCATACGTGCACACAGGGTCACCCCCAAAAGGCTAGGCATCCTGGCACACGGCCCAAAGCTTATGTGTGTGCCGTGATGGGTCCCAAAGACCTATGCAATCTGATAATCTGAAGGGTACTGCAAAGAGTGGTTTGAAAACCATTTCTTATAAATATCTTTCCATCTATGAAAACATATAACCTTTCCAATACTGTGAAATCATTAAACCAACAACTATAAAATCTTTTTCAATAACCAAACCTCTAATATTTCAAGATATGAGTAAACCACATATATATCATCATGAAAAATGGTTCCCATGCACATCAAATCTATTTCCATGCATTAATCCTCAAACCATGCTCAAGAACCAAATAATATTTCTCAATTAATAAAACTCAATTAAAACTCAAAATATAAATATGAATTTAAATCATGAAATTTATAAACAAGTGTCCACTCATAGAGATAGCCTAGCTTTGGTCTCCGGCTGGATCGTCTCTGGACTCGAGACTGTCGCCTAACACGAGAATGACAAGACGTTAGAATAATATTCAGAATAATAACTGAAAAACAAAAGTGTTCGAGTTTTAGGCCTTTTGCTCTATAATTCTAATTTCAAATTATAATCCAATTTAATTTCCTTCTCGACTGAAAATCCAACGTCACTAGCTCAATTGAGGTTCGTCCGGGTGTCGTTCACAATTCAACAAGTGTCCAATTCCACTTCAAAATCACTATTCCTCTAATTTCCTCAAACTAACTATTCTAAACACCAATTAATTATTCCTAAGGATGAAAATCACTAACAACTGCAATTAAAACTCCACGAACACCTTAAATTTCCAAAATTTCCGAAATGGGCATAAGCCCCAAATTTCTAACTTCCCAATATCTTCAATTTCTCAAAATCAATTCACCAAATCAAGTCCCAACTCACCCCAAAACTCGTGCCTTACCCCTCAATTACACAAAACAACTAACAATTTCACTTAATCAAGTCAAACCTGAATGCCTTAAACTCCCAAAATTAAAGTTTCAAAATTCTCAAATCAAACAACCAATTAAGTCCCAAATCACCCTAAATCCATCCTTAACCTCACAATTACACAAAACAACCATCAATTTCACCCAACCATGGCCAAATCCGAAATGGGTCTATAACCCCTAATTTCTTCATCCACAATTACTCAACTTAAACCACCAAATTAGAGGGGAAATAAAGCCTAGAGTGAGGGAAAGAAAACCCACCTAAAATGGAAAGGAGTAGTGCCGGAATGTAACACCCCGTACCTTCAAAAGTGGGTTTGAAAAGCTTTTCAAAGGTTTCGGGATTTTATTTGAAAAGTAAAACGTTTTGGGCGTTTTTCAAATTTTAAAGTTTGACTTTTAAAGTTGGGCAAAAAGTTGACTTTTTGTTCGGGAGGACTTTTCGCGTTGACCTTGGGTTCGTTGGAAAGGTCTCGCACTCACGAGTTCGTAGACACGTAGCACGCGTCAAACGGAGCTACGGTTTGGAAGTTACGGATGTGTGAAGAGAGGGGCAAGTTTGTAATTTTGGAAAAGTTGGATTTTAAAAGGGGCACAGAACCCCAGAAAATCAAACAGTTTCTCTCTCTTCTCTCCCGAAATTTCTCTCTCTCTCGCGACATCACTCCTAGCCGCGACTTCCGCCGGTGCGTGGGGGCGCGTCCGACGGCGGCTGGAGCCGATCTTCGGCTCGCCGTGTTCGTCTCTCTCCCCTCTTCCCTCCGGTGGTGGCGCCTCCTCCCGAAACAGCCCGGAAACAGAAGAATCACTCGTGCACAGTCGGCGTCACGGCGGCGATCTCGGCGATTCCGGCGACGACGCGACCTCCCACCTGCTCAGATCTCTTCCTCTCGTCGAGCCTAGCGTGTTGGTGGGTTCGATTGACCTGTGGGACTGCCGTGGGCGCCGGATCGAAGCTAGGGAGGCCGGCGGCTTTCCGGCNGCCGGCGGCTTTCTAGCCAGTTTTCCCCCTTTTCCGGCCACTTTTGGTCGTCGACCCAGGTTTGAGAATCAATCCTCTCAATCTCCTCTACGTGCCTTGGTAGTTCGTTTTAGCTAAACGTGACTTTCATTTTTGGCAGTTGACCGCCCGTTGACCACCGCGGGTTCCGTCGCGTGTGGTGGTTCCAGTGACCCTGTTTCTGTGTTTTTGGCCTCGGGCCAACCACCCGAACCTACTGGTGAGTTTGGGTGAGTTTCTAGGACTTTCCGTGTGCTTTCTGGGGCTGGGCAGCCACCGTGCGTGGTGGTTCCCGCCCGTTTCAGTTGGTTGTGAACCTGTTGTGAACTCTGTTGTTTGTTGCTTGGTTTGTCTGGTCTTAACAGGCACACTCGGCACTGGAATTTGTATTTCCAATGCCGTTGTGCTGCCGAA
>QANT01001861.1:0-19400 GCA_003254885.1 Purshia tridentata | reverse complement strand
AAAGCAACAACTGAAGCCAGATAGCGTTTAGCATAGCAGTAGGAACATAATCTAATAGTGGCTACGCTCCAAGAGGACAGAGAGAGGGAGGATGGTGCTTTGGGTAGAAGAGAGAGAGAGAGAGAGAGGACGGCGGAGCTGGCTGGGAAGAGAGGAACCGGAGAGGGGAGAGAGAAGCTGGAGAGATGAGGAAGGAAGGCGGGGTGGCTGCACCAGCTGCAAAGAAATGGCTATGGGTTTTTTGTTTAAAAAAATTTTATTGTCTTTAATGGTCATTTCATAATAGGATAAAATAGTCCATTCATGTGCAAAATATATGTTGGGTAAAAGTGTTTGGTATATTTAAAATTTCCCAAAGGTAAAAGGGTGAGAATAAAATTTGCATATATGATGGATTGTTTTATTTTGCAGTGAAATTTGTGATAATCGAGGTGGATGCGCTTAGTGATCCTGATTGTTGTCTGGTGTACGTGATCCCCCGATGGTTGTTCAAAGAGCCTTTGCTTTGAACTTTGCAGTAGATGTTATGAGAAAGGTGCAAGAAGGATTCGTACATAAACCTGAAATATTGTTGTTGTCTGATGCCACAACTGACGATCCATCTTCAATTATTTAGTTGTGCTGGTTTTCGAGGATTCATATCTTCTCATTGGAATTGCTGATCTTACTTAATTCCATCATTCTTAGAGGTTGTCTTTCTTTTACTTCTCCTTGTGTTAATTTGTTGTTCTTATGTTACATACATTGCCGCAATTCGCTCCCAACTGTTGTTCAGTTAACTTAAGATTTGCAGAAATTTGTGTAATCGATCTGTTAGCTTTACTGATATATTAATTAAGATGGTTAAGCCCATTGTACGACTTCTATATAGTCCAAGACTCTATATATGTGTAATTGTTACTGAAGCTAATCAATTTTCTCTCTTATCCTTTCTCTCAAGCCATGATATTAACATATTCTACTAAAGGAATAAGGTTTTGATTGGCTAATGATGCACTTCCAAATTGCAGCAGTTAGAAGAAAAAGATCTAACCGAATAGAAATAAAGAATAGGTTGCTAAAATTGATTTTTGATTTAAATGTATTATAGGTCTACTAATTTTTGCATTTTTTCTAAGTTGGTCTACGAATTTTTTTTTGTACCAAATTAATTCACTATCTTTTCGACGTTTATCTATTTGGTCCATTTTGTTATAAAATTTGATAAAAAGAAGGATAAAATGTTCTTTTCATATTAAATAAATTTTTAATTCTATTTCTAGTTTAAAAATATTAAAACCAAAAACTTTAAAACATGAAAAAAGGAGATTTAGATCTACGATCTAGATCATAGATTCCCCTCCTCCCTCTCCCCCCTACCCCTACCCCTCACCACTGCTGTCTCCCTTACTAATTGCCGATCCCGACATAGGTGACATCATCCAAGGTCATCTAGCGTCATCTCTCTCATTTTTCTCTCTTTTCCTTCATCACATTCTCTCTCTCTCAGGTTGGGCCTAGGTTGCTGGGTTTCTTTCTTAAAAGCTATAATAATTAATATGAATTGATTTCAAAAAATATGAATGATAATATTCGCTAGAATCTTTTTAATTAAACCATTCAAGATTATTTAGTTTTTATTTAAAATAATAAAAGAAAATATCTGTTTAAATTGTACAAATATTAAAAATAAAAAAAATTTATTAACCCACAAAATGAAAATAATCAAACAAGTAAGAAAAACAATATATATAGGTAAATTTCAATTACCAATACTGGATATATGCATACATGTATATATTCAAGCTGCTTCCTTTCCCAAATTTTGAGAGTAAATTCTCATCTCTCACCACATTTCCTAGGAGCTAGGGATATAAAATGGGTTCAGTGGAGGCGTTACCCAAAATCTTGGAGCTAACCCATAACATAAAAGCTAACAAACTAGAGCTGGTCGATCGGTTGGTATAATTGAAATGTAACTATAAAGATTTTTCTTTTTTTCCAATTTTTAAATTATTTATATTTTGTGGGCTGATGTATTTTTATTATATTTATATAATTTAAATCCACAATTAATTCTAGGATAATATTATAATATTATTAAAGTAATATAAAACTAGGATAATATTATGATAATTAAGATTTAAATTTCATTAATTTTAGGATAATATTACACATTTTTTAAATTAAAAACATATGAACAATAGTTTTGATATTAGTCAAAGATAAAAAACCATTATGGTACGTAGAGAGAAGGAAAAATTAGACCGGCTTGTGAAATATCATATTAGAATCTGCTAAGTGAGGCCAAACGAAGAAAGAGATCGAGACGGCATAGGCCTTTGGTGAGTGACTTTCTATTTTAAAGCAAGTGTTTCGACACAAAATTATCACCAGACAACGAGTCAACTAGTGCCACATACATGTCAGTGAGTATGCGAGCATCCCACCGCTAGATATTGGAATGAAAACAGGGGGTTGTCCAGCCTGCGCTACTGGCCGGAGCTAGATCAAATAGTTGTGGATTTCAAAAAAAAAAACATTCATTTCCCTTAGCCGCGGTTCTTTTTACTGCCTAAAAGACATAGGACTTCACTTGTATTGTGCTTATGGCTAATTGTTTGGCTGATCTAAAGACACTAGACTCTGAAAGAAACAAAAATGGCCTTAATCGTTAGGACAACTGATTTCACCTGTTTTGCTGCTCACATTTCACTACCAAGTTCTCTAAAAAGAAAATAATAACTGATAACCTCAATCTTTTACTTAAATGCTTAACTAATAAAGCTCACTTGGAGACAATACTTGTATGACTATTTAAAGTTCAAAGGCTTGGAAAATAAATAACAACACTAAATGAAGATAGAAAACATGAATGACAATGTATTCATTGCTATTTAAAACATGATCTAAACGTTTGGTAAGAAATACAACTATAAACGCAGAATTAGATAACAATAAACTTTTTTTTGATTAAAAATTGGAATATCTTATCAGGCGAAGGAAATACAAAAAGAACAAAGCAGGCTTGATTCAGAGAAAATTAGAAAAGATTCATCATCTTTGGGATTTGGGATTTTGTTCCCTTTTTTTTTTTTTTCCTGTACCTCCCCTTTTATAGCCATATATTTTTTTATCCCTTAAGTCATAGTGTAACGGCCCACACTCTGCTAGGTAATTTTGAAGTGGGACTCAAAGTTGGCTTTTGGCTCTAGTAAGATTTTAATTTTGACCTTGGTTCCATTAGGAAGGTCTTGAGCTCACGAGTTCATTGACACTCGACATGGGTTGTTTAGAGCCACGGTTAGAAAGTTATGAACGTGATAAATGACCCAAAAGTTGACTTTTTAAATTTCTTGGAGTTCAGACTTGACTTTGACATGGTTGCGTAGAGCTCGACTCCACGAATTTGTAGACACGTAGTATGCGTCATTTGGAGTTACGGTCTGGAAGTTGTGGACGTGTGAAGGGAGGGGCAAATTGGTAAATTGGGCGAAGTGGCTTTTGATTTCCAGAAAATTCTAGAAATCTCTCCCTCTCTCTCTTATTCCCCCCCACCACCACGCACAAAAGACCCCCAGCCCGTGACTCTCTCTTCCTCCTTCTCTGTGTGCGCGACCCCCAGCCAACCCAACCTCTTTCTCTGGCCACCACCACGCTGACCCAGCTCCGGCGACACCCACAGCCACTGACCAGCTACCCTAGCCCCTCCTCCTGCCGACCCAGTCCTCTCTTTCTCTTCTCTCTCCTTTTCTCTCACCTGCGCGAGATTGGAGCCCTCAGCTCCGGCCACCTCCGACGTCTCCAAGCAGCGGGAACTGGCAGGAGAGCTTCTCCCAGGCACCGGCCATCTTGTTCCAGCCCTCCTCCTTGCCGATCGTCGCTCCCACGCACAGCGAGAAGCTCGGAAAGCGCAGCCTTGCCGCGAGCTTCCTCCGCCGTTTCCAGCTGTTTCCGGCCAAGTTTGGCTTGGGTTTTAGGTGGGTTTTCTTTCCCTCACTCTAGGCTTTATTTCCCCTCTAATTTGGTGGTTAAATCTTGAGAAATTGTGGATGAAGAATTTGGGGGTTGGAGACCCATTTCGGGTTTGACTTGATTAAGTGAAATTGTTAGTTGATTGTGCATTTGAGGGGTAAGACACGAATCTAGGGTGCATTAGAACTCGATTGGTAGATTGAAATTGAGAGAATTGAAGAAATTTGGAAGTGGGAGATTTTCGGGGTTATGCCCATTTTGGGTTTGGCTTGGGTTTTCAAAATTAATACAAATTGTGAGGTGTTTTGAGTAATTTTCATCATTAGGAACCCCTAATTAAAGATTGGAACGAGAAATTTGGGGAAATTTCGAAGAAAAATGAAAGTTGGATAGTTGAGGCTTAGGTCTATTTCGGGATTTCTAGAAATTTAAGGTGTTTATGGTTATTTAATGGCAATTGGGAATGATTTTCACCCTTAGAAACGATTTATTGAGGTTTAGAATAGTTAGTTTGAAGAAAATCTGAGAATTGGTGACTTAGAGGTGAAATTGGACACTTATTGAGTTTTGAAACGACACTTGAACAACCCTCGGTCAAGTTAGGTAGAATGGAGGGTATTTGGAGAAATTACCAGATAAAAATGAGCTAGTGGCATTGGATTTTGAGTTGAGAAAAAAATTAAGTTGGGTTATAGTATGAATATAGATTTGTGGAGCGTAAAGCCTAGGACGCGCACTTGTGTTTTTACGATCTTAAATTGATTAGTATTCTAACATCTTGTCGTTTTCATGTTAGGCGACACCCCCGAGACCAGAGACGATCCAGTCAGAGACCAAGGCTAGGCTATCTCTGTGAGTGGACTTTGTTTATGAATTGTTTATGGATTTTATGATTTAATTCATATTTTTAGTTTGAGTTTATTTGAGCTTTGATTTATTTAAATTACAAATATTATTTGGTTCGCAAGTTTAGTTTACAAATTTCCTAAATAAGTTTGACTTAGACATTGGGTTTGGAATTTGTTATACTGGATTTTATGCTTTGGCTAGACATAAAGAAATTCAAAAGATGTTTTCATACTTGAGTTTGAGAATATATTGTATTTTAATGGGCTTTTGTGCCAAGGATTTATTAGTCGTGGTTTTTGAGAAATGTTAAGTATTTTATACCTTGGGAAAGGAGTTTCGGAAGTTTATGATTTCAAACCACCCTATTCAGTATCTCTCCAGGTTATCAAATTGTATAGGTCTTTGGGACCCGTCACGGCACACACGTAGGCTTTGGGCCGTGTGCCGGATGCCTTGCCCTTTGGGGGTGACCCTGCGTGCACGTATGGCAGTTTGTTAGCCCTGCATGTGTATGACAGACTCCGGCTCTGCACATGTACAGCAGGATTATTGGCCCTGCATGCGTACAGCAGGTTGTGGGCCTTGCGCATATACGACAGGATTGCTGGATATTGGATTGGGTGAGAGCATTCTTTTTATATCAGTTTACAAAGATAATTCGTGAGAATATAGATTTCAGTTCTTATTTGATATTTTGGGAGCTTGACTAGTTTTATCGATTTATCAGAGTTTTCAGTGGATTTTATGAAAGTGATTTAAAACTGGGGGATTTTAAAGAGAGACGTGAGGTCTTAGTGCCCAGTTATTTTTATAGTTTGCCATAATAAATGAATTTTTTTTAAGTTAAGCTTAAACACTTGTTATTTTCGTCCACTCACTGAGTCATCTCACTAGTTTTCCCTTTATGGTTGTTTTAAATTTTCTCCCAGGTTATAGCGGTGGAACGGTTGAGCCAAGGACGTCGAGGCGACTAGTTAAACTTTGTAATTTATTTCTTTGGGTAAATCTTGTAGCGCAACTTTGGTAATCTTGTTGGACACTAAATCAATTGGGTTGAATTTGTTTGGGTCAGTTACCCCTTTTATTGTGGTAGAGGAGCTGTTGTTTAGAAGTGCTTTTGCAGATTTTCTTAGAGAAAGGGTTAGTCCAATTTCAGGGGAGGTTTTGCTGAATTTTCGGTAGGATTTTCCTTAATATTCGATTCCCGCAGGATCACTCCGAGTTCTAAGGTGGAATTCAGGGACAGTCCTGTCACATAGTTGCCAAGTGTGTGGCTGTGAATGGTTTGTTTTTTGAGATATTTTGAATAGTGGGACAACTGTAGATGTGATAGTTAATGAGACAAGATTGAGCTTGATGACTCTTATGGGCCGCTTTATATTCATCTAAGAGAAATGAAAAAATAACTGGCTGAGAGAACTTTGATTGAGCATGTATCAACCAATTCCTATTTGTTTTGTCTTTTTCTCCTACTGACATATCTTTTTAATAGACCAAAAAGTGATGATGATGATTTGATCCACCAACCAAGATTAAAGATGCCATATATATTTTGCCATGCCTTCTAGGTACAACATTTCTTGGGAATATTTAATATATATATATATGTTAAATCTCCTTTTTCAAAAATGGCTCACGCCTTCAATTTACACCTTGGCTTCGGCTGATACAAACTAGCCGAAGACTAATGAATTAATATTACCAAATTTGGGACGGGTACAAACAGCAAGTGAAGGTGAGGTGTTTTTAATTAAAAAAACTGGCCAATTCAAAAAAGAAAAGGGGTGTTGGCCAAAGTGAATGCATTGAATTTTGTGTGGTTGGTTTGGAGGAATATATGATCTTAATTAGAGTTTTGTTATTTGAATGATCTTTGAGTTTTGTTGTTTGGATGTATTGGATGTTGCAAGCTTAGTGTTATAATAATTAAAGGATAATAAAAGGTTTGGAGGAATGATCTTTAGAGTTTTGTTGTTTGAATAATATAACTGAAAATAAGTATAAGCATTAATAGTTTTCCATCAATGATTCAAACGTTAACGCCAGCCTCGAGCAACCGAATGCTGAAAAACTAAAAAGCTAACCCGGTTTGTATTGTTTTTTAGCGTCTACCTTTATTTATATACACCTATTTTCTCATTCGTTCTTTTAAAAAAAACAGTCAAAAAGATAACTTAAATATATAATTGTCATTGTTCAATCCATTATCTTTCAACGTCACATTAGCCTTTTTTTGTTGTTTGGGGTCAGACAACACAACACATTAGCCTAGCTTGAATCGAAGCATATGTGACATGTAAATAGAATTCATTAAACTCATCCATAACAATACTCATTAGGTTAGATGCCCTTGTCCATTGATTTCAAAGGCATAGATGTAATCATTGCATAAATACACAAATCGAAACAAATACATTTGGAATTTCAATTGCTTAATTAGCCCATCTAGATCAAGTAGAAATTTCATTCAACATTTGGACAACATTGCTCATTGTCGGTCTGTCTCTTGAAATCTCACTAGTACACAATAAAGCGATCTTAAAGTACTCCTCCACAAATTTCTCTCTTGAAAAAACAAATCTCACTCTTGAAATATTCCGATCAATCATTTGCATGCACATATCATGTAACACCATTTTTCTAGCCCATTCCACCAAGCCGATCTCTTTGCCACCAAACTTTACGGCCACATCGGGCCGTCTCCCGGTGGCAACCTCCAACATCAAAATTCCAAAACTATACACATCCACTTTCACGGTGGCCATGGTGAACCCTTCTTTGTACTCCGGCGGCATGTATCCTATGGTACCTGCGATCTGTGTTGACACGTGTGAATGTGAGGCGTCGATCGTCCTTGACAATCCAAAATCTGAAATACGTGCCTCATAATCAGAGTCCAATAACACATTACTAGACTTAACGTCCCTATGAATAATAGGGTTTTTCAATCCATGCAAATATGCGAGCCCATTAGCCACACCTCTAAGAATCTTAAGTCTGGCTAGCCATGAAAAAAGTGGGTTCCTTGAGTCGTGATGGAGACAACTATAAAGATCACCTTTCTCTAAAAACTCGTAAACCAGAAGAGTGACTGAGCCGGACACCTGATACCCCAAAAGCTTGACGATATTTGGGTGGCGAAGCTTGCCGAGTGTTTCGGCTTTGGCCCGAAATTTTCGAGACTCAAGGAAGACATTAGGGTTAGGTTTTCTTATGGCAACTGTGAGACCATTGGAGAGCTGGGCCTTGTAGACGAGGCCGAAGCTCCCAAAACCAATGATCATGTCTGTGGCGAAATTGTTGGTGGCAGATTGGAGCTGGGTCCTGGAGAAGTGAGACGACATGTTCAAAGAACAATGAAATGATATGCAAAGCTTCGGTTACAAATGGAAGAAGCTTGTCGGCTTCTGGATAGAAAGAGAGGAGGAAATTATATATAAAGAAGATTGAGTGAGGGAGGAATGTTTTGTTGACTAAAGACTCAGAGAGGTAACCAAGAAGAAGCTTGTGGAAAGAAAAAACAATGAAATTGCAAGAAAAGGAACTTTGGAATATGTTGTTGACTTGCCGACCCCAATTAAGAGACAACTAAGAGAGGAGGAAATTATATATAAAGAAGATTGAGGGAGGGAGGAAAGTTTTGTTGACTAAAGACTCAGAGAGGTAACCAAGAAGAAGCTTGTGGAAAGAAACAACAAGGAAATTGCAAGAAAAGGAATTTGGGAATGTGTTGTTGACTTGCCGACCCCAATTAAGAGACAACATGCCCAGTAATTCCAAGATACTTATTGTCGGAGATGTTAAAATATAAATTTATCCTCAACCTCCTTTCCCTTTTTTTAATCATATGTCCAAATCTTACATAGTGTGATTCCTTTCTTGTTAGGTCTAATTACAATGAAATAACTTTACTTACTTGAAAGGTGGTTTCTTAAAGGGAAAAGTATACCAAAAGGACTTCACTTTTGGTGGCGGAGTCAAATCAGTACGTATATCCATCAGTATTAAAACTTGACTTAAGTACTAAATGAGAAAATTTCATTAAATCCATTACAATTTATGTGAAAAAATGACCATGTGACCTTTTTTATGAGGCAAAGTTTACTCCATTATTTAATTCAAATTTATTAAATGAGTAAAAAAACAGAAAAAAAAATTAAAACAAAAACAAACTAAAAGAAAAAATTTACAACTAAAAAAAATAGAAGAATTATAAACAAACTAAAAAAAATTAAAACAAATTGAAAGAACAAAAAAAAAAAGCAAAACTGGAAAAAAAAAAAAAAGCAAACCTTTAAAACTAATGAACGTTTGACCTAAATTGATGGAGTAGCCTTATTTGGTACTTAAGTAAGTTTTAGTCTTGAAGGATATACGTTTAAAGTTGAAATTCTAATTTGGTGCTGGGACTAAAAGTGGAGTCCTTTTGGTAAACTTTTTCCTTTCTTAAATTTAGATATGAAGTAAACGAGAAACAATTCATTTGGGGTCACAAGTCAAGGACGGAATTTATTTTAATTATTAATTATTGTTCAAAGGCCTAGTCGGATCCAAGGTTGGAACAATTAATTTTTTTATTTGATTTATTTGATTATGTAGTTATGAAAACTCAGTAATCACATATATCTGTTAGTATCATTAATTCATTCAAAATAAAATACATTTATGAAGATTTAAAATTTATAATAGTTTAAAACTATAAATTTTAAGCTTTTAAAGGTCGAGAGATTACATTGTAATCCAATTAAAATGAAATTCAAAAATCAATAAATAACAAGGAATTAAGTTCCGAATATTTCGACCATCACATAGTGACAGTTTGTGGGATTCACATATATATAGTCAGTTTTGTACAAACTTATTGGGTGAGCATTCAATAATAAACACTTATAAACTATATTATTACAACAACAAAAATAAACTAATTAACCAGTTCAATGATCTCTCTGGCTCATTTGGGGTTGATTAAATTATCGTGCACTATAAGGTGGACGTGCATGTGGACCCATAAAGTAATAACGTTGTAGCAAGCTTTACTTTTGCAATGTGTATAAAGTACTTGTGGTGGGCTGAGATTACATCTAGAAACTTAAGCTGCACTTTGACCAATCTTTGGTCTTGTACCTTGCAAGTGCCCTCGTAATTGGAAGAGAAAGGAAGACAATGCTTTATTGTGTTCATACCAATGCTGAGGAATTTCCTCTATACATGCTATTTGCTATGTGCAATCAAGTATCAGAGAAGCAATTTGAAGCATCTGAAAAACGAGGGAAAGAGGGTAATACATGTGTGAGATATAGTGTTCTTGAAACTTTTTACGATTGTAAATTTTGGTAGGAACAAAATTTACTATCAATTATTTGGTGGTTACAACATTACTCATATAAAGTGCTACTATTAATTTCATGTTGAAATTTGATTTAACGGTTCATTAATCTCTCTTATTGGGGTCTTCCAGTTGATAATATCATAAGCTAACACATAAGAAAGCAACTCTAAAATTTTAGAGTTGCTTTCTTAACATTGACTTGAATCAAATCACTAACATTAATATTCACAAAAGAGTGCATTTTCAAACCAAAATTCTATTTAAGCGTTCCATGACCTCTCTCATGGGAGGCCTTTCTCGTGAAATCTTAAAGGCATATAAGCAAGCAATGCTAAAATACTCTTTCACATTTCCTTCAACCAAATTCTCCTTTGAAATTCTTGAATCCAGCATTTCCATTTGGCGATTTAAGAGCATTATTGTTGTGGTCCATTCCACCAAGCCCATTGATGTCCTTGCCATCTTATTTGATGCGCAAATTAGGCCATCTCCCGATAACAATTTCCAATATCAAAATCTTAAACCTATACATATCCGCCTTTATTCTATCTAATACTATCCTATGTACCAAACGAGGCCTCTAGATACTCAGGTGGTATGTACCCCATACTACAGGCAGCTATTGTTATCACATGTTAATGACCGGAGTCAATATATCTTCCTAGAGAGCCCAAAGTTATCAATATGTGCCTCAAAGTCCAAGTCTAATAGCACATTTATTGACGTAATGTTCCAATGATTTATAGGACTGTCTAGCCCATGCAAATATGAGAGTCCATTAGCCATACCTTTTATCTTATGCCCCATCACCCATGACAAAATCAATTCTCTTAAGGGCCAGTTTGGGATTGCTGCGTGGTGAAAATAAACAACTTATTTCCACTACAATACAATTTGAGGTGTTTGGTAAATATATTAATAAAAGCAAGTTATTTTGAAAACAGGGGTTAGGGAAAGCAACTAGAGGGGTGTTTTTTCAAAGCTCCTGTGTGGGAAAGCACTTGTGAGTATCCATATGCATAATGCCCTCACCCAACTTAGAAAAGACAAATGCAAATGTGCCAAAACCCCCAAACTAGAGCTAGAATATTTCTAAACCCCCAGCTTGTATTAAACTCTCCCCAAACACCCTGTTATAAACTTAAAATCTTTCAAAACCCCCTAGTCAACTATACCAAACTAGCTTTGACCCACTTTTTTTTCAATATTCCAAATATACCCATTATTACCAATTAACAGCTGGTTTTTATAAAACTGAAATTAACCTTAGGCTTCACTGTCTCTCTCTTTCGCTCTTCCCGTGGCCGTCATCAGCACATGCTCCTCCGTCCGGCGTCGGTTTTTGGCGAGACTGATCCCAACATGCTTACCTCTCCTCCTACTTCCTCCCCCTGCCCTACACTCTCCGCCAAAACCCAACAACATCAATGAATTGACCCAAGCAGACCCAAGCTCGTTGCCCCAGCGTCATTGATGGTGGTGAAGTTTCCGCTTCCATCCTTATTCACCAAAACCCCTTCATCATCTGCCTGGAGAAGCCTCCTTCTCGGCCGATTTACGACCGAGTCATAAATCGCTTGAGATTTGCTCGACATTTTGAGACCCAAGCATCCCTTTCCGAACCGGAGATGCCTCTTGGGTTGCTTTGGGGTCCCATTTTTGTTCTTGGGCACCCATCCAAGCAGACCCGAGCTCGTTGCCCCAGCGTCATTGATGGTGGTGAAGTTTCCGCTTCCATCCTTACTCACAACCACAACATCATTCACCAAAACCCCTTCATCATCTGCCTGGAGAAGCCTCCTTCTCGGCCGATTTACGACCGAGTCATAAATCGCTTGAGATCTGCTCGACATTTTGAGACCCAAGCGTCCCTTTCCGAACCGGAGATGCCTCTTGGGCTGCTTTGGGGTCCCATGTTTGTTCTTGGGCACCCAGCCCTTTGTGAAGAGAGCCAGAGAGACGCTGTACAGTTTGGTGTTGTTAGAGAGTTGGGCCAACAGGTCGTCGTTTGCGGAATCCGTGGATTCTAGCCCGTCGGAACAAGTCTGCTGGTTGGTTAAGATGGCGCTGAGAAGGGTCTGGACGTCTTCGGCGTCCAAGTTCGGTAGGACTTTGCTGGTTTTGTTGACGGTTTCGAGAGAAGTTGATAAGAAATCAATGTTTAAAGTTGCGAGGTCCTTGCAATCCTTCAGGGCTTCGATTGCGGGTTGGGATAGAGTTGAACCACGACGCCGAAGATGTTTGTCGATTAAAGTGAAGAGGCTTTGGGATTGTGAGAGTGCATGTTGGACTGAGAAACGTCCAAAGTCGTAGACATTGGCGTTGTGGTGGGGGAGGACTGATTTGCAATAAGCAGGATTGAGCAAAGAGTTGCAATTGTAGAGCAGAACCAATTCGGTTTGGTTTTGAGCGAGCTTAAATTGATCATTTGGAAAGCTTACGTTATGGACCAGTGGAACATTATTGCAAACACTATCAAATTGTATGTGAGTTCTTTATGTTTGTTAAATTAATTGAATTCAATTCAGGTTCTCTGGCTCTAATTAAGATTTGATGACTTGATCTGCGTGCAAATTCATATGAGGAAGAGGCGATCAAACTTGGTGAAAGCTCTGAGCCTTAAGAAGTGAGTGAGAGTTTGAGATCGGACGTGATAGCCTAGCTGAATTTAGTGTAACTGGGTGTAACTGGGTGTAACTGTTTATTTAGTGTAGGTATAACTGTTTGTTTAGTAAAGGTGTAACTGGTTTTTTAGTGAAAATGTAACTGTTTCAGTGAAGGTGTAACTGTTTATTTAGTGAAGGTGTAACTGATTTTTAGTGAATATGTAACTATGTTTTTAGATAATGTACAATTTTTTTTTATGGGCCTGCAAGTTTTTTTTCTTGTTAAAAAATAATAGTGTAATTATTAGTAGTTATTTTTTAGTGTAATTGTATTTTTGAAATTAAGTTTCAATGTAGCTATTTTTTTAAAATTCAGTTTCAATTTCAGTGACAGTGTAACTGTATTAAAGTGTAACTGTATTGAAGTGTAACTGTGTTGAAATGTAACTGTATTAAAATACAGTTACACTGGACGCGCGTCAATCCGTGTCAGCGCGCGCATCAGAGCGTGTCAGTGCACGTCAGTCCGTGTCAGCCCGCGTCAAAATATGTCAGAAGGGCAAAAGAGGCATTATAAGTTTTATGGGGTTTTGAGAGAGTTTCTAAATAGGTGGGGGCTTAGAAAATTTTTTTGGTAATTAGGGGGTTTAAAAAAATTTGCTGTTTTTTTTTTGTTCTAGGTGAAATTGAGTTTTTTATGTTTTTATTTTATTTTATAGGATCTCAACTAGTGATAATGGATGAAGAAAATATCTCCCAAGAGTTGGATATTAACGAGATAAATGATTTGTATTTGTCAGACGAAGGTACTGCAATTGGTGCAGAGACGTCAACAATTTTAATAAAAGACATTCCAGCAAAAAGAATGACATTTGAGTCATATAAGGTACTATTTGACTATTGTTTCCGTTATGCTAAGAAAACAAGTTTTGCAATTAGAAAAAGATCCAACATCAAAGAGAATGGAAAAATCAAGTACGTATAACTTGTTTGTTCATGAGCATCAATGAGAAAAATCAAACAAAAGAGACAGTCTCATCACAAATTACAGGATGTCGTGCTTGTACCTAGCAATTCTTCAATTCGATGGAAAGTATAAATTGAACACAGTATATCTTGAACATAATCATAAATTATGTCCTGAATGTAACGACCCGTACCTTCCTAAGTGAATGTAAATAGGACCCAACGTTGACTTTTGGTTCTAGTAAGAATCTAGCTTTGACCTTGGGTCCGTTAGGAAGGTCTTGGGCTCACGAGTTCATTGACATGCGGCATGGGTCGTTTAGAGCTATGGTTAAAAAGTTAGGAACGTGTTAAGGGACTCAAAAGTTGACTTTTTAAATTGCTCGAATTTTAGAGTTGACTTTGACATGGTTGCGTAGAGCTCGACTTCACGAGTTCGTAGACACGTAGCATGCATCATTTGGAGCTACGGTTTGGAAAATACGGAGGTTTAAAGTGAGGGACAAACTTGTAATTATGATAAAGTGGCATTTAATAATCCAGAAATTTCTGGAACCTTCTTCTTCTCCCTTTTATTTCTCTCTCCTCTCCCCCTCTCTCCCGCACTGTCACTCTTCTCTCTCTCTCCTCCTCTCTTCAAGGCCAAACTTTGAATGGCCATAACTCCTTCGTTGGATGTCCGATTCTGACGATCTTGGTATCGTTGGAAAGCTATCGACGATGCCTTTCCACTGATAGTCTCAGATCATCATTCCGATCAGCCTTGAAGACGCAGCAGCCCAGTAACAGTTACGCCACTGCCGTTGTTCTTCGTCGATTTCGGCCATTTCCGGCCCTGTTTGGGTAGGATTCTTAGTGGGTTTTACTCCCCTCTTCGTGTGCTTCCTTTCCCCTAAGGTATTGTCCTCTAAATTTGAGTATTTTCGTTTATCAATTTTTGGAGTTTACACACCCATTTCGGGTTCTCTTGGAAAACTAAGATTGGGTGGTGTTTTGAGTTATTTTTGGACATTAATCACTCTTAGGAACTTCCAATTGAGGATTAGAACAAGAAATTTTAAGGAATTTGAAGAAATTGGAAAGTTGGGGAAATTGGGGTTATGCCCATTTCGGGTTTGGCTTGGGTTTTCAAAATTAATACAAATGGTGAGGTGTTTTGAGTAATTTCTATCATTAGGAACCTCTAATCAAATATTAGAATGAGAAATTTGGGAAACTTCGAAGAAACTTGGAAGTTGGATAGTTGAGGCTTAGATCTATTTCGAGATTTCTAGAAATATAAAGTGTTTATAGCGATTTAATGGCAAATGGGGAATGATTTTTATTCTTAGGAATAATTTATCGGTGTTTAGAATGGTTAGTTTGAAGAAAATTGGAGAAATGGTGAGTTTGGGGCGAAATTGGACACTTTTTGGGTTGTCGAAATGACACCCGGACAATCCTCGGTCAAATTGGTAGAATGGAGGTTAATTGAGGAAATTACCGGATTAAAAATAAGTTAGTGGCATGGGTTTTGAGTCGAGACGGAAAATAAGTTGGGCTATAGTTAAATTTAGAATTTTGGAGCGTAAGGCGTAGAATGTGCACGTGTTTTTACGATCGTAAATTGAATAGTATTCTAACGTATTGTCATTCTCGTGTTAGGCGACATTTCCGAGCCCAAAGACGATCCAGCCGGAGACCAAAGCTAGGCTATCTCTGTGAGTGGACTTCATTTCCTAAACTTTGTTATGAATTGTTTATGGATTTTATGATTTAATTCATATTTTTTTTGTAGAGTTTATTTGAGCTCTGATTTATTTAAATTAGAAGTATTATTTGGTTCGAAAGTTTAGTTTACAGATTTCTTATAGAAGTTTGACTTAGACATTGGGTTGAAATTTGTAATACTGGATTTCATGCTTTGGCGAGACAAAAAGGAATTTAAAATGTTTTCATGTTTAAGTGTGAGAAAATACTGGATTTCAATGGTTTTGGTTATTGAAAAGGATTTTATAGTTGTTGGTTTAATGATTTTACAGTATTTGAAAGATTAAATATTTTTATGGGTGAAAAGAGATTTACGGGAAATGGTTTTCAAACCACCCTTCGCAGTACCCTTCAGATTATCAGATTATATAGGTCTTTGGGACCCATCACGGCACACACATAGGCTTTGGGCCGTGTGACGGGATGCTTTGCCCTTTGGGGGTGGCCCTGTGTGCATGTATGGCAGGTATATTGGCCCTGCATGTGTATGACAGACTTTGGCTCTGCACATGTACGGCAGGATTATTGGCCCTGCATGCGTATGGCAGGTTGTGAGCCCTGCCCATGTACGGCAGGCTATTGGCCCTGCATGCGTACAGCAGGTCGTGGGCCCTGCACATGTACGGCAGGTTCAGTGGGTAACTGTTGGGTGAGAGGTTTCTTTGTCAAAAACAGTTTACAAAATAATTCTTGGTTGATACAAATTTCAGTTCTTATTTAATATTTTGGGAGTTTAACCAGTTTTATCAATTTATTAGAGTTTTCAAAACGGATTTCAGATGCAGACTTTTTACATAGAATTTTCAGTGGATTTTATAAAAGTGATTTTAAAACTGGTGGATTTCAAAGAAAGTTTGTGAAATTTTGAGGAAACTTGAAAGTAAAGGTTTATTAATACTTATTTTGATTTATGTCCACTCATTGAGTTATCTCATTAACTTTATGCTTTGTTGTTATTTTAATTTCCCCCAGGTTGTAGCAGTGGAGCGGTCGTGCCAAAGATTCATTAGCTTTATCCTTTGTTGTTATTTTAATTTCTCCCAGGTTGTAGCGGTGGAGCGGTCGTGCCAAAGACGTCAAGGAAATCTAGCGAGCTTGTGAATTTTGTAGGCGCTTAGCTATCCTTGTAAACTTAGTTTCTTAGTGAATTTGTAGCCAGCCCTGATAATCCTTTAAATACTTAATTTATTGGTTTTGAAATTTGGGTCGGAGACCTTTTGGTTGTGATAGAGGAGCTATGGTGCTTAGAAGTGCTTTTGCAGGTCTTCGTGGAGAAAGGGTTAGTCCAATTTTAGGGGAGGTTCTGCCGAATTTTCGGTAGGATTTTTCTTGATATTGGATTCTCGCAGGATCACTCCGAGTTCCAGGGTGGAATTTGGAGAGGGTCCTGTCAGTTACTTGCTCGATTCTAATCCAACTATAATTGGATTAAAGTGAATCAAAGAACGAGATAAACCTATTTCGAAATTGATAGCATGAGGTTCAGTGGAAGATGACCAAAATACCCTTTTTGTAAAACGAGGACTAGGGTTTACGTTTTGAGGTTATTCCCTTAACCGAAGATAATCTAAATGGTAAACAGTTTTGGTATAATGAATGGATAGGGTTAAGATTGTCTGGTATAGTTTATTTAAAGGTTCGGTACCAATTTAGGTTTCGATGACTAGGACAGCATCTGAACCAGAGTTTCCGAGCCCAAGAGATGACAGTAAGATGAGAGATTAAGAGTGGCTGAGTGATTTGGGGCTGAATCGCTAAGTGCGATCGAGAGCGATTTGGGTGGCTGGGTCATTGGGTCACTGGGGATTGGGAGAGACAAAGATGAGAGTGAGATGAGAGATTGAGACTTTGAGAGTGGCTGACTAGCTGAGTGAGAATGAGATTTAGAGACGTAGAGCGCGAGTGAGTGACTCACATGAGAGACTTAGGGTTTCATTGGGGTTTCAACCTTCAGTGAATCAGTTTTGCCAGTTACGGTTTCATAGGGGTTAGGGGTTTGTTAGAGACTTTGAGTAGAATTAGACTGTTTGGGGTTTCAGTTTAAGGTTTAAGGTTTCATTTCGTTGGGGTTTGGCCAAATAAAATAAAATATTAATAATAAGATATTAGTGTATACTTATATAACATTTGTGTATAAGTAATCATTATGAATTATAAAAGGATTGGCCAAATAAATTAAACATTATAACAATTTAGAGTATATACCATCATAAGTTATAACACATATATAACATTATAAAGTTATAAACGATCTAAGGATTGGGTATATAACACTATAATATATATATATATATATAGCATTATGTATAGGGTATATACTTATATACTTAGTACTAATACTTTTACATATTATATAATTCATATACTTATATATGTTATATGTTATAGTTTATTATAGTCCTAAAATATATACGTTATATCCTTATAATTTAATTAATTATATAGTATCATAAATTATATACTATCACATATATAAATTATAAACTAAAAGCTATAAAGTAAAAGCTATAATAAATATATACCAACATATATAAAATTTATAAATTATAATAGGAGGATTTTGACTTTTTGTTTACCCTATAATAGAAATTAAAGTTATATATAAACCATTTAATATATATATAAAAATAAAAAATGGTAAATATTAAATACACCGGGCCGGGCCGGTTTGGTTCACCCCAAATATTCATGAATCCATTGAAACTGGTCCATATCGGTCCAGTTCTATTTTTGTCTCGGTGTTGACTTTTTTGGTCAACATAGTTTTTTCACTTCGGTTTGGATCAGTTTTGTCGTTTCACGGTTTTTATGCCCACTTCTAATTAAATGTACTTTAAATAAGTCCTAGGACCCCCAATAAATAAAACTACAGTGAGTGTGATTTGAAAAAGGAAAAAAAAGCTATATATTTGGGTGTAACAAAAAAGAATTAAAGTCAATTGGAGCCAGTCCAAACCAGTCCAATCTGATTTTTGTCATGGTGTTGATTCTTTTTTGTCAACATAGTTTTTTTCTTTTTTTTTTCACTCCAATTTGGTTCGGTTTGGTAAGTTCACATTTTATGCCCACCTCTAATTAAATCTACTTTAAATAAGACCCCCAATAAATAATGCTATAGTGAGTGTGATTCGAAAAAGAAAAAAAAAAGGCTATACATTTGGGTGTAACCAAAAAGAATTACAGTCATGGGTGATATGGGTGGAAAATTCCTTCTTTTGATAAGCTCGATGGAAACTTTGTGTTTTGGGTGCTGTATTTAACCCAAGGTGTTAAATTTCGTTTTTGGGAGGGACGAAATTTTAAAACCTTTCCTTAAAAATTTTGGGTAAATTTCGATTATTTCGCCAAAATACCCAAAATATTCTGAAATTTTCGAAATAAAACTCAAACCCTAAAATCAAAATCACAATTACACAAAATTGGCACCTCAAACCTTAGGGTAATGAAAGCCTACGGTGAGGGAAGGAAAACCCACAAAAAAAAAAAGGGTAATCGGAGCTCGGAGATGGCTGGAATCAATGAAAAAATTTGACAGTGGCTAGTTTTTATTTTGCAATTTCCAATGCTTGTGCTGGTTGGCCGGCGTGGAGGAAGGAGGGAGAAGATGGCCGACGCTTGGGGTTCTCGTTGGTGGCCTTGGGTTGGCCAGAAAAGGTTGGCCTAGTGACAGGATTTTGTGGTGGCAGTCACTTTGTGAAGGAGGAAGAAAGAAAGAAAAAAAAGACTAAAGAGTAAGTCACGAGTTTGGGAGAGAGGAAAGGAAAAAGGGAAGGAAAAGAAAAAAAAGGAAGGAAAGGAAAAAAAGGAAGGAAAAGAAAAAATGAAGGAAAGAAAAAAAGGAAGGAAAGGAAAAAAAGGAAGGAAAGGAAAAAAAGAAGGAAACAAAAAAGGAAGGAAAAAAAGAAAAAAACTAAAAAAATTAAAAAAATTTAGAGTTGATTGGGTTT
>QANT01001860.1:0-11394 GCA_003254885.1 Purshia tridentata | reverse complement strand
CAAAGTTTGTCGATATATATTGATTTAAGTTACCTTATAATTACAATTGAGAAAAAATAAAAATTGAACTATAAAATTAGAAAAAGAAAAAGTAACAGTTTGACAGTTTGAGCACTCCTAATTAGAATAAAACTAAAATTGAAAAAAAAAACAAAACAAAACAAAAAAAAGGTAAAAAGAATATT
The DNA here is from genome assembly GCA_003254885.1 of Purshia tridentata. Classification (NCBI taxonomy): domain Eukaryota; kingdom Viridiplantae; phylum Streptophyta; class Magnoliopsida; order Rosales; family Rosaceae; genus Purshia; species Purshia tridentata. The sequence continues at coordinate 11,209 of QANT01001860.1, read as the reverse complement.
GGTCAATGGTCGTCACTCGACCGTGTAGACTTGGTTGATTGCAGCTGTCCTGAAGCTTTAGTTTACAACAATCCAATGTATCGTCATCACAAAATGCGTCGGACATACGGACCACAAGGCGTCGGATGCACATTAAACACGTGCTCTGAACACCGAATTAGCTTATAATCATGATTTTATTTACTTTGAGTTGTGAACTTGTGAGAATTGTGTGTGTGTTTTTTGTTTTTTTTGGAAGGGGTAATCGAATAATTTTAGAGGGTTTTTATTACACCCCTCACGTTTTTTTACTACACACCTTTTATAATTATGCTTAAGGAGGGCCTAATTGAAAATAAGGCCTAAGGCCTAAGGCAAGAGCTAATAAGAAACTGTTCAAATTTATTATTAAAATATAAATTTTTTTTAAAACAATTGATCAAAAACTTATTATTCTTGACTTTTAAAATACTATATTATTTTTTAAAGTTATATATTCAAATTTTTTTGACATATTTTTTTATTTTACCATAAAAGTTTGATTGGATATTAGTGAATCTTTATGTTTGGAGCCATTTTTTTTTCTCTATTTAGGCTTGTATTTATGAAAGTGTAAGTAAAATGATTTGTTTTAAACTAATGCATTCTTTTTATTTAAACCTATTATATTTTTTTTTCACTTAGGTTTTTGTGAAAGTTTTAGAATCAAACACTTATTCTAAAATGAGAAATTTTCTTAAAATGTGGCCCAAAGCTCAGGTCTTGTTCGTTTTTGGCTTGGGGCGGCCTTGATGCTATTACCATGGAGCTTGATGTTGGCGCCACCCTATCAAGGAGAGAGAAAATGACGGTGAAAATAGAGAAAAAAGAGAATGTGGTTGTGTCTGTGCGTGAGTGAAAAATAAGAAATGAGAAAAATAAAATTGACAGAGAAAAATAGAGAAATTAAAATGTGAATTGAAAGAAAATTAAATTGACCCATTGACATAAATGTTTAATTTGTAATTTTCGATTAATAATAAAAATTTATTGCACCAGCTGTACGTATCTACCCTTGTACTATGAATTTGACAGCCACGATCCAACAATGAAAGACCAACCAAACCACATGAAAGGGCATAATCATTAGAGAGCTACTTTTTCGTTTATTTTTTCGTCTTTATGATGGACTAGCTTTCTCATATGATGGGCAACATATATTGAATACTGAATAGATGATATGAGGCTCTATCCACACTCCCAAGATCAAATGCCACTGAGAAGTTTCAGAATATAAATTCAATAAACATGTTTGCTTTTTTGACATATTAAATATATTATCTACTTGGCTTCAACAAGAATTAATTGTTAATTGGGTCGAATGAGGAGAAACTTTAGTCCTTGTTTTGAAAGGAGATCTGCTTTAGTGAGAAAGAAAATCATCATACACCATTTTTCCAACCCAGTTTGGCCCCTCATTCACATCAAACTAAACGTTAATTTCGTGATTAGACAAAACGCAGTGCGCTAGATTATGAGCTACTTTATTGCTTTCACGACACTAATTGGAATTGACAATCTATATGGGTAAAGGAAGCATGAAATTCCTTTGCATCCTCAACCATGAAGCCATCCATCACCAATCAAAAATCTGAATGGTTGATCATGCCAACAGCTGCCTATGCATCCATTTTCAAGATGAGTTTATTTTTGCTTGCCACAAAAAAGGTGGTGGTGAGTATTACAATCATTATAAATAAGTAACACGTACATTTCTTTTTTTAAATTAAATAATATGTGTCATCTATCATGATGTTAGTAATGCTCAAAAATGAATCCTTTCCGAGATCACTCTTTGAACTCTAGTCCTCCTTTGGATTTCCACCGTGACTCTACTAGGTCCACAAGCCTACGTAGAAAAGTATCATAAAAACAAAGGCTCAAATACAAATACAATCACAATTATGAGGGGTATTTCAAGTTAGTTCACAACAATAAAATTCATATATTAATTAACAAAAATGCTACACTGGACATAGTTTAAATGGAATTTTTAGTGATATAGTTGGAGGATGGTGGGTGGTTGGGAGGATTCGCAGGGTGTTCTCAAATTTTTTTGGTTTTTGGTTTTATTTCTATTTTTATTTTTAAAAGTTATTTTTTTATTTTTTTTATTTTTTCACATGCATAAATTTGGTGTACATGACATTAAAATTGGCACGTCAGCTATGTCCATGATTATCCGAATTCTGTGCCTTGGTTTAATGATATCCTCTTAATAGAAAAAATTTTGTTGAGCGTATCTTTTAATTTTGTTAGTTTTATTTATTTCTTGAATGTCTGAAATGAATTCTATTTTGTGGATTGGTAAATGTTTAGGATCAGAATCAACTTCTCCTCACTGTCAGATCCATTTTGTTGTTTGTAAATGTTTTTCTCAAACCTCTTTGATTACCTTTATTCGTTTACGATCTAAACACTTTTGTACCCATCAAACCCTTTTGTACGTCCACAACACAAAGAAGAGAAGTAGGAACTTGATAATATTGCAGGCACTAAACATCCAAGTGCATCAAATGCATAGAGACATACAATCATATTGGGAAAGGTTCTTTCAAATTAATGTGATTCTCTCAAAGCGGTACCGTTTTCTCAATGGAAAAGAAATTATCAGTAATATGCCACCAGAAACAAGCATGCCCACCAAAAATTACTATCCTACTGATTCTACAACACAATTACTGTTACTACTGCTTTTACAAAACTGAAACTGTATTGAATATCTGGTCTTTAAGCCGACTCATCAGTTTCTGTGCTGCCCTCCTCGGTGGTTTCACTCACATCCTGTTCCTCAGATGGAGGTGGTACTTCTTGCTGTGGTTTGGCAGGTCCTGGACCAGCCGATACCTTTACCATTGACGGACGCAAAAGCCTGTCACCAAGCTTAAACCCCTTGCGAAATTCAGCAATTATAATACCTTCTTCGAATTCTGCGGAGTCTTCACGCATGATTGCTTCATGCAACTGGTATAAGAAAATTGCAAATTCAATTTTCAACATTAGAAATTGCATAAATTCTTTTATGTTCTAATAGATTTAAAGACTGCATACCAAGTATGATGTCAAACAATCTTTTCATAAGATACTACAATTTCAAGAACCTTAGTGTTAAAATTAGGCGTTCACGCTACTAAAACAAAACAGTTCCCAATTTCACATGTAGTTTTCACTCTCATGAACTCACCAAATTGGCTCGATTCAATCATGATTTGGTCCGACTTAAAACCATGTCCAGGTCTTCATCAAACCTGAACAAAATTGACCAAGTACTTGATAAAGATTATCAAGTAATTGATTGAATTTCGAGCCAACTTGGTATCTTACCTGCATAAAGCAATAATAAGATAGAACAGTCATTATGTCAACTAACAAAAGGACAAAATTCTGCACATGGAAGTTACTGATCATCAAGACATTGTGTTTATCAGGAAGAATCATAGATCATATTGTAATTGTGCATCCCTCCACTAAAAGGATAATATGTGGGATTATGGTTAATGAATGGTGTTATCTTTCTTATACATCTATTTTTTTAATCTAAATTAACTCTTTGATTGACTGAGCAAAGAGGGAAAATGTCCTACATTGGATGTAAGGAAGGAACCATTTCTATGCTAACGAGTCTTTCAGCTAGACATGACCATAAAGATCGAATGACTTACCAATGGATCAAAGGGCTTCCCCACCGTCTCCACAGGGGCAACTCCAAGTGAGCTTAAGATCTCTCCAAACTGTTTATAAATGCTCTGATAGCTATTGTTGATTTTCTCCTCTCCCTCTGTCTCTACCTTAATCTGGGATTTAGCCCTCTCAAAATTATCCAGTACGGGCAGCAAACTCTCCACAACTTCCCCCTGAGCATTTGTTACCAGCGAAATGCGTTCCCTATCTGTTCTTTTCCGGAAATTGTCAAAGTCTGCACTTATCCTCAGAATCCGAACCTTCTCCGCCGACAATTCTTCAGACAAAGAAGCCACTTTGCTTTCAAGACCTATTTTCTCATCTTCAATGGATTTTAGGAAAGATTCTATCTCAGCCACTTTTGATTCATCGTTACTGGCTAGAGCTTCTTTGTATAATTGCAGTGATTCTATAATGGCTGAAACAGGTTTTTTCTCAACGTCACCTTCCCCATCATCACTTGTACCACTTTCTTCTTCGGCACTTGTGCTATCTTCCAAAGTAACTGCACCATCTAAAGAGTCCTGTTACATAAATCTATTAGCAAAAGTAGGAAAGTAGGGAAAGAAAAAAAAAAGAAAAAAAAGAAAAAAAGAAAAAAGACTTAGGTCTTGATAATATCAATGTGTGGAACTTAAAGAATTCATTTCTATATAAGAAATTACACAAACTGATGCGCATTTAATTTTTAATACTCTGAATCAAACATTAATATCTCTTGGAACCTCAAACTAAAACAACCGTTATTTCTAAGGAAAAAAAATAAAGGATACTGAAATAACCATTTAGCAAGTTAACAATAGTTCTAAATGAGAGCAATTAAAATGTGACAGAATCTCCTTTTTTTTTTTTTTTTTTTAAAAAAAAAAAAAAAAAACCTTAATGTCTTGATAATATCAATGTGTGGAACTTAAAGAATTCATTTCTATATAAAAAATTACATAAACTGATCCGCATTTAATTTTAATACTCTGAATCAAACATTAATATCTGTTGGAATCTCAAACTAAAACAACTGTTATTTCTAAGGAAAAAAAATAAAGGATACTGAAATTACCATTTAGCAAGTTAACAATAGTTTTAAATGAGAGCAATTAAAATGTGACAGAATCTCCTTGTACAGTGAAACTGAAACATCTCTTAAATTTAATATCAACTCACAGTAGCTTTCCAATCAAACAGAATTAAGCTCCCTAAAATCTGCACAGACTGAAGCTCAAAGGGGAGGCCCACAATCTAATTCGTTCCTAAAGTTCATCCACTCCCACCCCACTATAATCTTAAGAAACTCTTCTACTTTTCCTGATCCAAATGACCCATAATACTGTCAACACCCAATGTGCCCAAAAAGTTTTAGCTTTCTTTCCCCATCCCAAAAGCTTATACTGTATGCTAACCCAATCATAGCACCACCTAGGAATGACCCAGCAAATCCGTAAAGTTCCTCCCCAGCCTAGCAGAGACGGTATCAATGAGAAGAAAGACATATCTAAAGTCTTCTACTTTGAGGTCACAAGTATTAAACCTTCCATTTGCCACCAGCCACACAAACACTTTTTTTTCTTTTGTTTTTGATTTTTGTTTTTTTTTGTTTTTTGTTTTTTTTAATGAGAAACAGACTTTCTTTTATTGAAAATAAAGTGGTAAATAGTACAATAGAGTGGACAAGATGTCCACTATCCTACAAGATCCTAGGTAACAACCTCTAGAATATTATGAAAGCCAAACAGAACAGAGTAGAAGAGAGTAGAAAAACAGTATTAATCAAATACTAACGCATAACAGCTTCCCAATTACACATAATTGCAGAAAATGAGTAGTCCCTCAAAGCTAATGAAGCTCCCCCACAAATTATCCACCTCTTCCCCCTTAGCATCATCAAAGACTCTTTTATCTCTCTCCATCCTAATTACCCACAAAACAACCATCACAGAACACCTCCCAACACCACACCCTCTTTCTCCTGCCAAAAACTTATATCTAGCACACAAGAAGTCCTCAAATGAAGCTGTAACGTCCCAGCTCACTTTAGATAGACCCCCTAAACAGTCTTTGCCACAAGGTAAGAGCAATGGGACAATGAAGCAGCAAATTATTTGAGCTTTCAGCAAGCTTCTTACACAAGAAATAATTTACACACCAATGGGGAGACCATGAAGGCCGTCTCCTTTGAACCAAGTCACAAGTGTTCATCCTCCCATGGGCTATAACCTAAGCTAACACCTTTACCTTCGGAGGTACTTTTGCCTTCCAAATTGTGTGAGAGGAACCAAAAGAAGAGAGAGAATAATTGCCCATCAATTGCTTTGAATAGGATTTACATGGGAAATCTCGTGACAACTCCAATATCCATAATCTTCTATCCAACTTAGAGGGAAGGGAACACTAAACCAGGGAACCATCCTCCAACCACCTGTCCTCCCAAAACCTCAACCTTCCCAAAATCTCCTTGGTAACTTGACTCACAACCCATACCCCATCACTGCACTCATCTTATACAATTAGGAAGTACTAATCATTACTTAATCCTAGAATCATGTAAGAATGACATGCTCTAATGCCCAACAAAACTTAAAGACAGTGTTTTTCCTAAGACCCAAATAAATACTCTTAATAGCACTTGTCCCAAACAAATACTCTTAACATTACTTGAACGATTCAGTTTCAGTTGAACAAAAAGGCCTTATTGTTAGATTTGGGCCAATGGACTTAGTCTTGAGCTTCCAAAGGGGACATTCTGTTCTGACCAATTTGTAGCTATTGCATAAAAAACTGAGCTTAAAGAACTAACAGAGATCAACTATATTGGAAAAAGGTGAGACCAGCTGAATATATGCAATTACTTCAAAAGGGTTAATAAAGACTCTCTGTATTAAAGAAAAATGAGATAACCGTCCATAAATTTTGGGCAACTACTTCAAATTCTAAGTTTCTAGAAGAATTACCACACACAATGTGGGTGTGCATGGAGTCAGTGTAGGAAAAGGAACAAAGATAGAACATAATGGAAAGTGATAATTCTAAGTCATTATATCTACCCATGTTTTCAATAAATATACACACACACACATATCATGTTTGTTTAAGCGAAGCCTTTCTACTTTCATCACTTATTCATAACCATTAGGCTAGTGAGGCATTCGATAACTATACCAATATTGTCCAAGTAAAAAGAAATCTCATGTTTGGTTTAAGCTAAGCCTTCTAATTTCAACACTTAATTCATAAACATTATGCTAAGGGACATTTGATAACCATACCAAATGTTCAAGAAAAAAGTAATCTCAAAAGGAAACTTATAAATCTTAAATCTAGTATTTGTTCTTTTTTTCCCGAACCATTTCTGAAATTTAGGAAAAATAAATTATACCTCCACCTCCTCCACGGTCTCGGTAGTTTCGGTTTCACCCTGGGAAGCCAAAGGCACAAACTTGAGCAGCCGGAGGGACGGCAATTGAGAGAACCGTAGAGAGCTTAGCGTGAGATAAGGTGTGCTGCTGCTGCTTCTGCTCTGGTTTCGTCTGAACGAAACGTATAAGGGTTTCGGAGAGTTTGGCAAGAGAGTGGAAGGAAGTGGCGCAAATGGTACCCTGGTGAAAGGTGGAGTTTGGAGGACAATGGCCATTGGAGAGAGGTTGGAGGGAGATAAGGGTGGCGATATTGAAAAAGGGAGTGGAAGTAATAAGAAGAGGATGCTGCGAGTTTGGGCAATGAATATGATGGCTAATGAAAAGGGTCAGTTTTATTTTTTATTTTAATTCCCAACCATCCGATGCTTGTAGAAGTATTGCGAGCTTTCAAAATTCCATCCAATGCTTGTTGACCGTACTAGTGTTTGGGAGTAGTTAAGTACCAGTCTCTTGTGTTTATTGACATTTCTAAATATTCAATTAAAAATTTTAACAATTTATTTGTCCAAAAATATTGATAGTGAAAAGGTAGAATACTAAAAATAATGAAAAAGTAGAACGCTAAAAATAAAGGTGTATTTTTGAATGTTTGAATTATAATTATTTTATTTTACCTTTTTGTCCTTTATTAATAAATAATGTTATTAGTATATTTTTTTAAAGTAAAGGGTATTTTTAGAATTCACAAATTTAATCATTTTATTTTCTTTCTGGCTTTATATATATAGATAGATTAATACCCTAATCATTTCAAAATTCTCCGAAAACCCCTTATTATTTAATAGCTTATCCCAAAACCTGTCATATTGTAACTCTCCCAAAATCAACTATAATCCTAAACCTATTAATAAGAAGAGAAATTTGCACATTTATCATCCAGACTATACGGTGTAGGGTGTGTGTGTACTTACTACCTAAAAAACAATTCTTTACTAATTGCCATACAGACTTTTCTCTGTGTAACAATGTTCCACCTACAGTCAATTCAGTCCACATAAATAATGTTTATCATATATGAATTAACGTCTTCATGCATTTATAGAATGAGCACTATGTATCGCCATATAGGGATATTCAAGTATATGATGAATATTATGTATCACCGAATAATGTTGCAGTCTAAACTAGGTTCTCACGACTCAGGTACTCATGTGAGAATTTTCTTTCGAGAGTGGGTCATAATATAAATAAAGGCTAATTACATGTACCATCTCCAAACTATGCCATGTTTGACAGTGTGCCCCCTAAACTAAATTATTTGACACTTTACCCCAGCAAACTCAATTTCGTTAATCACTTTATCCAAAAAAAAGTTTTAAAAATCACTTTTTTCATTAGTAACATGGTATAGTTTAGGTTGGTATATGTAGTTAAGTCTGTAAATAAATGAAATACTATTACATAAGCCGAGATAATAGTAGATAACTTTAGTATTATATTGTTTCCACTTATATTTAAGGCTCCGATAATATGCATACCTGCTGTTGAAGAGACTGCCTTTCCAGGTATTTCTATTCATTCTTCTCCATCTCTATCTCTCCCCCCTTAATACAATACATACACTAAGAAATTGTAAAACACATGCATTTGTTGAATGTGCAGTGATTTGTGTAGAGGAACTCTTTTGCTGGATCAGTTGTCTAAAACGTCTAGCATGTCTAAACCTAAGTGAAGTTCAAAACCTGAAGCAAGTCCCATCTTCAATTCGGAAACTCCTTAAGCTCCAGGTTTTGGTTTTGAATGGATGCATCAACTTAAAAAGAATACACCCATCAATCACAAGTTTGAGAAGGCTTATTGTATTGGACCTTGGAGCATGTTCCCTCGACTACCTACCCAGGGACTAGGGAGCTGTTGGGATTGGTCCAGCCCATGAGGTTTAATTGAAGATCTAGAATCTTCTACTTCTTTCTAGTTAGTGCAAGTTGGCTAAAGTTCAAGAAGTTTGTAGAGAATTCTACAAGGCTTGGGTGGTGGATTTTTCTCCAAGTTGCTAGAAGGATCCAATCCATGTGACTTAATTAAAGATCTAGAATAATCTCTAATTCATGATGGATGGCATGGTTCTAGAGAATTCTTGATGGCACCCAAATGTTGAATATTGGTGCAACTTATTTTGAATTTTGTGCTCCCAAGTTGATGCTTTGATTGTGGAAATATCTAGAGACTAATCAATTCTCCTAGTAGCTAGAAACTTCTCACCATAGCTATAAAAGGAGATGAAGCTAAGCATTCAATACAAGCAATTGAAGCAATCAAGCTAAATGCATTCCGACTACCACTCAAAGTGAGGAGTGAGAGTATAGTGGAAGAGAGAGTGTGAGAGAAGTGAAGTATTTCTTTTGGTGTTTCCTTCAAGGTGTTCATAGCTTGAAGAAGTGGTGATTCCTCTTGTACTCTCTAGGTGTTCATCAAGTCTTGTTCTTAGACTTGGTAAGATCTTTCCGTTGTACCCATTATTTGATATAGTGGAGATATTTTGATATCGCTGCCCGTGGACGTAGGCACACTGCCGAACCACGTTAAATCCTTGTTGTTCTTATTTACCTTTTTCTCTTGCCTATTTCTTTATTGGTTTTGAGTTTGTGTTTTTCCCATTCTATATAATCGATCCTAACAGGAGCCTCTCTCATCTTCAAGAACTCTCCGGATTCAGAGTGGTAGGCCAAAGGCAAGCTTGTGCCCTTACTGAGCTTGGAAAACTGAAGCAGCTAAGAGTTCTTCAAATTATAATGAGTGATTCCATAGAAGAAATGAAGAGCTTTTCAGGTCTCACCAACCTCAAGGTTCTAGATATTGATGCAGGAGAATGCAAAAAAGAAAAGTTGATAATGTTAGATGGGCTTAAGCTGCCTCCAAATCTACAATGTATCGCAAGAATTGCAGCTCTGCAAAAATGCCCAACTGGTTTTATCCCACAATTCTTGAGAAATTGCAATATCTTTGTATTGAGAATTGCGAACTTGGCAGCCTGACCGATCACTCCAACTGAAAAATTGAGGGTTTGTGTTTGAAGTTGTTAAATAAGTTAATGGCAGACTGGGAGGAGTTGAATAACATAATGGCTGTACTACGCCACATGGAGATTAGCAAATGTTCCAACCTGAAAAATTTTCCCTGCTCTGTTGACGAGCCAGGGGTTTGGAGAAAGAAGCAAGATTGATCCATCATAGTAGGTAGTCAAATATATTTCGGTGTTGCTATGCTTTTGCAAATTATATATTTACAGGATTTGGTGTGCTAGCTGTTAAATTTGACTGGGATGTAAGCTTCGTTTATGAATGATGTACATCTATAATTTGTGTAATTTAAAGTGTTCAATTAGACACATGCATATGATAAGCATCTAATATATATTATGATGCAGTTGTACATTGTTCTATGCAATGTCATTTGAATGCAAACCTTAAGAAGCTTTAATATGATATTTCTGGGAAAGCTGGGGTCTGAAGAAAAAATCAAAACTAGGGTTCAGTGTTGATTAAGAGGTTCGAGTCACCATCTATGTAGCCCTTCGATAATTTGTTACTAGAAGATAATTCTTTATCTGTCCAACTCCTGGATTATGCATTACAATCCAAAATAACCATTAAAGAAAAAAAAGAAGATGATGCTAATGATGGACTGCAATCTGACTTTGACGAGATCAATGAAGATGATGCTAATGATGGAGTTAATTCTGAATAAGAAGAAGAAGCAAAGGATTAAGGGCTGGCTTTGTATGTTGTGTGTCTGAACCCCTTCAATTTCTAAGTACTATTCCTTTGTTCATATGAACGGTGCAATATGTCTGCTTTTTTTTAGAGTGTATAGGAGGTTTACAACATTCGTTTTGCCTAATTGGTACTTAAAATGCTTGATGGTGAATTAATGGCTTTTTAAATAGCAAGTTTTTTGAACACCCAAGGCTTAAGGGTTTTTGTCTTGCTTTTAGCTCAAGTTTAAATATGCATGACCGACCCAAGTCTATATGATGTGACCATTAACTACATAATTATACTTCACCTTCTTTATATAATCCGACTAATATGATGTACTAATTACGAGGGAGATTTAGATTAATTAAATGGCTTTTTAAATAGAAAGGTTTTTGAGCACCC
>QANT01001855.1:0-19153 GCA_003254885.1 Purshia tridentata | reverse complement strand
AAACCAAACCCCAATTGAAACTTTAAACATTTTTTATTTTTTCCTTTACTAAATTTTTTTTTGTGCCCAACCCCTCTCGGCTCCCTTTATTTATTTTTCCTTTCCTCTTTCATTTCTCACTCTCCTTCTCTCTGCTCTCTCTCCTCCCTCCCGCGACGCAGCCTCTCCTCAGTCCGGCGTGACGCCGGCGAGCTAGGCGGTGATATCACCACCAGACTCTCCCTCCCCATGGCCTCTCTCTCCCAGATCTCTTATCTCTTATCTATCTTCTCTCTCTGATCATTTCTCTGCTTACCATTCGATCTGCCGCCCTCGGGCGACGGCTGGCGACGAGGCCAGGGTCATCATGCTCACCTCCTTCTCCCATATCTCCCTCTGGTCTCTGCCTCCCCAGATCTGTCACCCAAGCTTTGTGACCCATTTACGAGGAGGTGATGGCCTAATGTGCTTCCTCTATCATGGCTCAGAATCCTTGTCAACTGACCACCTTGTCCGTGTAGCGCTCTTCCAAGTCTTCATGGAAGATAATAGACTCCGTGCAAGTTTCAAGGCTATGGAAACTTATTATTCTCCTCATATTTTTAATTTTTATTTTATTTGCTCTGTTTTTGTCATGTAAGTTCCTCAATTTTGTTGTTAATTAATATTATACCACTTAATTGGCATTTCATTCACTATTCCTCTTCTTCTTTTTTCTTTTTTTATGCAGGTGTCCTAATTTCTTGAACAGTCATTATGACATCAACACAAAAGTTCCCGGATTGGCTAGGTCAGGTTCCTTCTCTAGCTTCGTCTGGTCAACTACTTGTTAACATTCAATCCTGTTTTGAATTTCATAATATTGTCAACTACGTACATTCAAATGCTATGTATTCATATTCCAATAATTGCTATTATTCACTATTGGTTTGGTCGGGAGAGTTATATATTGTATTTAATTTGTCCTAGTTTTACTTAACTAACACAAACTTCCCGTCTCTTTGTGATTTGTCATTTTATAGGTCTCTTACTTTGGACAAGCCTGACATAGGTCTTTTGCTAGAAGAGTGTATTATTTAGAGATGCAAAATACACCGTTTAGTGGTAAATATTTTGCAACGTATCACCTGTGTCCGAAAAAATAAGTATAACCACTTTTGGTTGAGAACTCTTACTAGTCGCTATACTCTTAACGTTATTAGAGTTTCTACCAATAGTGAGATGTCTTCTAATCAAATTATACTATTCATAGAGGACGTTGATGAATCACTTTGAACGTGTTTTTTAGATCAGACGATTGTTGATCCCTTAGGTTGATTGACCGATGAGTTCATCACCGTGTTGAAATAAGTGTTGACACATTTATGTGTTAATTTCTTCTCTTACTATTACCATTTATATATATGTGTGTGTGTGTGTTTATTAATATTTTTCTTATTTTGGCTTGTGACAAATAGTGATATTCTCCATGCTATAGTCTTTTTTAGGAATTTTGTGAAGCAACAACATGTAAACATAAATATGGACTTGATTTTCATTGTTAAAGAGATAGCAAAATTAGCATATGGTCGGGAAGACAAAGGGGTAATGATGACATTAGCTTTTGCAATATGGTCGTCAAGATCTTCAATGCCATTAGGATTCCAGTACTAATGGAGCTCAATCATTTGTGCTCCTGTGTTCAATCAAGCCCTGTGTGATCATATTTGAATACACTTACAACTTGATTGAACACTGAGACACAAATGATTGAGCTTCATTGGTACTAAATCCCAATGGTATTGAAGATCTCGACGACCATATTGCAAAAGCCAATATCATCGTTACCCCCTTTGTCTCCCCAAGCAAATGCTAATTTTCATCTCCTTTTTGCAATGAAAATTGAGTTCAGATTTATGTTTCTATGTTTTTGCTTCACAACATTCGTAAAAAAGACTATAGCATGAAGATTTATTTGTCACAAGGCAAAACAAGAAAAAAAATTAATAAACACATATATATATATAAACGGTAATAGTAATAGAAGATCTTAACACATAAATGTGTCGACACCTACTTCAACATAGTGATTAACTCATTGGTCAATCGGCCTAAAGAATCAACAATCGTCCGATGTAGAAACCACTTTCTAAGTGAGTCATCATCGTCTTCTGTGAATAGTATAATTTGATAAGAAGACCGTTCACTATTAGTAGAAACTCCAGTAACGTTGAGTGTATAGCGGCTAGTAGGAGTTCTCAACCAAAATTCGGTATCCTTGTTTTTCGGACGCAGGTTATACACTGCACACAAAATCGTACAATGGCAGGTCTACTGGTGGCAAAGGAAGGGGAAGCATTAGTAGCACTGCTCAATCTCAGGTACCAACATATTATATTTCTTCAGAATATTTAGGGATGCCATATGATATTTAAGTGTTTTTCTTACTTACATGAGTGTTGGTGCGCAAAGGAGTTTCCATGGGCAAGGCATGCTCAAATTCAAAATCAGGTAATTAACTTTGATGTTAATTAATGTTTTGCATGTGATATATATATTGGTTAGTGCCATGTTGTGGGATCTTTGTTCTGCTTCTGCAGGAGCATGGACATGGCAAAGTAGTGTGTGCGAGGGGTACTTTGTTAAGTATTGGTTTTCTGTTGGTTGGTTTCAAAGTTTATTTTCTGAAAGTTATTGGTTTGATGTAGGTAAAGGGGAAAAGACATACTAAGCAACCTAGGCCGAGGCAGACGAGGCAGTCTGCAACTAACCCTCTGCCTCAAGTCAATCCTTCAACAATTGCTCAGCACCCAAGAAACCCTTCTAGCCCTGCCCCAGCTGCTCAATCTTCTGTGAAAGCCAGAGGAATCAAGTCTCCCGCCAGTAGGATTTGGAGACCCTAGAGAATGGGACAAAGGTCAAAGGGTGCCTGTGATTTTGTAACAGCAGAAGCTATGAACATATTTGCTACACTTTTGATAGAATGAAAGTAGGTAAAGGGGGAAAACTTTTGATAGTCAGAACCGAAACTGGAAGACATGTTTGTTTTGGATATAAACTTTGACATATTAGCTTTGGGATGAATGTAAGCTGCAAATCCAAGCTTTGGGATCAATTTTGAAATTACTGATATCTATGATTGTAAGCTTTTGGATTCTATATTGGTTTTGGTGGATGAACTGAAGGATGGGTATTGATTTTATATGAATTCATTTATTTATATAAAAAGGTTGAAAATTCGATTAGCTGATAATGCATCAAAAGTTCAAAACCCCATATCCATATGGGAGTGTACCACAAATATATGGTTTTCGTCTGGTAAAATGAAGAATGGGTTTTTGGAGTTACAAGTAGAATCATACAGAAAATTATCCCATAACTTCAAGCACCAAGGCCAAACTATTCCTTCTCATTTTTGTACAGGAGTCTTAATTTCTTGAACCATGATGACATCAGCACAAATGTTCTCTATAGATGCTTGCTTCTGATTACTAACTAATGGTCAACTACGTTGTTAACATTCAATCTGGTTTAGAATTTCATAATAGTGTGTTACATGCATGTACTAATGGTCAAGTTCATGCATATGCAATCCAATAATTACTATTAGGCTTATATTCACTGTTGGTTTGATCGGGAGAGTTATATATTGTATTTATTTTGTTCTAGTTTTACTTAACACAAACTTCCCATCTCTGTCATTTTACAGGTGTCTTGATTTGGACAAGCATGACATTGAGAAATAGGCTTTGGACCATTCCAAGTCCATAGCTGATCAAGGAGGTGTTTGTCCTGAACAATGAACTCTTCTTCCTAACTACTGTTCTGAAATCTTTCCACCTCAAACAAACACCCGTACCCCCCATGTTTAACAAACAAATCAACATGGTCCGGTGGGGGCTAGGGAGGCTTTCTATCTTTAATTTTACTGAGTTTATTGAATATATAACATATGAGTGAGATAGATATTCCATTCTGTAAATATGAACCTAGCTAATACAATTAGATAATAATTAACTAAATGTTCCTTCTTCAATCATATTATACAATTAAAATAGTAACCAATGTCTAGAAAAGGACATATATTTTATTATCTAATGTATGGTTAAATTGATATATAAAATATAGATAGGATAATATTAATTTTATTATCTAAAATGTTAAATGTGTATAAATATATAAATCGAAAGATTAATTTTTATATTTTTGGTTTGGTTCAGTAAATCGAAGGTTTTGTATTATGAAAACCGAGATTGAAACTAATATCTCCGGTTCGATTCGATTATCTTTGTCCCAATTATGATTTTACTCGGTATCGATAGCAGCGGTTTTGGGTCAGTTCTCAATTTTTTGGTCAAACAGATCCAGCTCTTGTAAATGCACACATGCCTAATAGTCTTAGTGGTATTAGTGCAAAAAAGCCTATCCTAAAATATAAGTGGTTCCAATCATTATTTATAAATAATAAACTATAGTTTTAGTAATATTTGAAGCTCCCTCTAAAAGTATATGATATATATGGACCTGGATCCTCTTCCAGGTTATTCCCTACCAGAGTGCACCAGACTTTTAATATTGACCCTTAGATCTCTATTGAAAAGATCTTATGGTTAAGATTGTGTGGTATGTTTAATAAACTATTTTCTTTATTTTTCTCACCACCAGGCACCAACTTTAATGATTTATCAAAAGGAAAAAAGAAGAAAATAAATAAACTTCAGCTAGCCCTTTCTCCCATCGTCTTCCACCTTCCCCCACCGTCTTCACCCACCTTCCTTGTGCCATGGCCATGGCCTGCCACTACTCCAACCCACTCTCTCTCACTCAGTCACCTACAAACCTTTATTTATTTCTTGTTCTTACCTCATGCGTATTCACCCTCCTTCTATGGTTAAAAACTTAAGATCTGCCATTGTTCTAACCCATTCAGCCTTAACAAATCTTGAGTTTATTTTTATTTTCATCTTCCAAATCGTAGACATATTCCTACCTCCTAGCCCTTCGTTTGTTTTGTTTTCATTCTATACGTTTGATTAGTTCTGGTTCTACTGGTATCCCCAAGGCCACAGTAGCACTTTGTATACAACTGCTCTTGTTGATATGTTTTTTATCAATAGTTAATTACTGCACTAATTTCTCATCAGCTATTGGAATTGAAACTAACCAAATTGTTCAAATTATTAGTTTAAAAGCCAATCTCCCTTATTATCTAGGCTTACCCATTAATTGTTTTCAAAAAAAGAGACCCAACATAACTTTTTCAGCCAAACGCAAGGATTCTCGCACCAATGATTGTCATCACAAAAACCCACTTCAGCAAAATCCCTTCCTTCATCAGAAGCATAGAGAAGCTTTGGTGTATATGTGGGGATATCTGATCGGAGCCTCGCCAGAGAAATTAAAGGTTGTGGATGATGGGAAAGATGAGAGAGTGGGATGGAATAGTGGTAGGCCATGGCAGATCATGGAGGGTGAAGACGGTTGGGGAAGGTGGAAGACGATGGGAGAAAGGGGTCATCAAAGATCCAAAGCTGAAGTTTATATATTTTCTTCTTTTTTACTTTTGATAAATTATTAAAGTTGGTGCCTGTTGGTGAGAAAAATAAAGAAAATGGTTTATTAAACATACCACACCATCTTAACCATAGGATCTTTTTAATAAAGATCTAAGGTCAATATCAAAAGTCTGTACACTCTGATAGGGAATAACCTGGTAGAGGGTCCGATATATATATGTATACATTATAGTTATGTTTTTTCCAAATCGTCACTTGAAAGACACGTTATAGGCCCAACCTGATTGTGAACAAGAGAGATAGGATAGGAGCAGCCAGCCTAAACCTAAAAGAAAGAAGACGATGACGAAGGAAGATGTTGAGTTTTTGTGGGTACAGACGGATCACTATCTGTTATGTCTAGATGTTTGGAAATTATTGGAAAGGAGGTCTCCTCGGCCCGAGTTTCAAGTTGTGGATGATTATAATTTCCCACATGGAAGGATGTTGCCCGACGGAATGAGTTATATGATCCTCAACTCCAAACTGTATGTGGTGGGGGGTAGGAGTATGCAAATGCAAAATGATATCCCTCCTATTGATCAAATGAATCTTAATGAGCCTGCAGCTGAGTGGGCTAACCTAGAGGTATTTGCTTGTGTACCCTTTAAAGATGATGATGATCATCATCATCATCCAAAGACAGATCAAGGGGTCCGTCGTTTTATGAGGGGTCCATCCATGTATGAAGAGAATTGGCCTTCCCATGGCAGGGTAAGGCCAAGGGGTCCATCCATGTCGTTTTACAAGAGTTCCATTCCCAGGTTGTGTGGTCCAAAGCTAGATCCTATTGTGGTTACTCTTGAAGGGAAGATCTACCTTTTGTCCACGAGGCATTATGGAGTCGTGACAGACTATGAGCCGGCGCTTTTTGAGGTTTTTGATTCGGATTACGGAAGGTGGAGGACTCTTCCAAATCCCCCATTCCTTGGTGATTATGTAAGCAGCGTGTATACCTGTCAACACTTTTCATGGGGCCACAAGCTTGCTATTGTCAACTTGCTCGACGACCGATTGACATACATTTTCGATACCCGAAAGGAGATATGGGAGGTCGCCACAAAAAACTTCCTGCGTGAAAGTTATTCTTCTGTACCTGCTCGATATGCTGCTCGTGCACCTGCTCGTTATGCTTCTCTATCTGGTTTTGTACAGTTTAAGGACTTTCTTATTGGCTTTCCAGAGACCGACATTGAGCCTCCGCATCTTGCTGCTTTTAGGTTGGATCCACAAGATGGTATGCCAAGGTTTCATCGAGAGCTAGATGAGCTTCAGGAAATATTCGATCCTCCTTTACAGTGTATCTGTCACCCAAGCTTTGTGACCCATTTAGGAGGAGGTGATGGCCTAATGTGCTTCCTCTATCATGGCTCAGAATCCTTGTCAACTGACCAGCTTGTCCGTGTAGCGCTCTTCCAAGTCTTCATGGAAGATAATAGACTCCGTGCACGTTTCAAGGCTATGGAAACCTATTATTCTCCTCATATTTTTAATTTTTATTTTATTTCCTCTGTTTTTGTCATGTAAGTTCCTCAGTTTTGTTGTTGATTAATATTATACCACTTAATTGGCATTTCATTCACTATTCCTCTTCTTCTTTTTTCTTTTTTTTATGCAGGTGTCCTAATTCCTTGAACAGTCATTATGACATCAACACAAAAGTTCCCGGATTGGCTAGGTCAGGTTCCTTCTCTAGCTTCATCTGGTCAACTACCTTGTTAACATTCAATCGTGTTTTGAATTTCATAATGGTCAACTACGTAAATGCATATGCTATGTATTCTTATTCCAATAATTGCTATTATTCACTATTGGTTTGGTCGGGAGAGTTAAATATTGTTATGTATTTTGTTCTAGTTTTACTTGACTAACACAAACTTCCCATCTCTTTGTCATTTGTCATTTTACAGGTCTCTTGCTTTGGACAAGCATGACATTCAGGCGGCAGATTCTAGTTTCTTGTACAACAATGTTTCTGGATTGGATAGGTTTGTTCTCTATACTTGTGCGAATGAATTTCATAATATTTTAATGATGGTAGAATAGGAAAATGCAATTCTTTGATTTGCCAACGTAATTCAATTTAATTCTTTTAAAGCTAGCTTCTGATTTGGAATCCAAAGCAGTAAAATAGGGTTGCATATGTGTCATGCGTATTATAGTTATATTTGGTGTGTATTTCTCATTCGTTTCTGTTTTTGTTGTCTGTGATGTTTTAAGGGCTCTTTATGCTTTTTTTTTTCAATTCTTGTTTGCTTGTTAAACAAACAACAATCAGATAAAGTATTGGGAGCACTTAAAAGGTCTTGAAAATAAAATACTTAATTGCTGTTTGCTGGTTGTTTCATTTCGGAAAAAAATGGTACAATGCCAGGTCTAGTGGTAGCAAAGGAAAGGGAAGCACTAATACTAGTAGCACTGCTCACTCTCAATCTCAGGTACCATTTTTTTCTTTTTATATATCTTCAAAATATTCAGGTATGCCATATGATATTTAAGTGTTTTTCTTACTTACATGTGCTGGTGTGCAGAGGAGTTTTCATGGGCAAGGCAGTAGTAGAACAGCTCAAATTCAAAATCAGATAATTAACTTTGATGTTAATTAATGTTTTGCATGTTATATTGGTTTTCTGTTGGTTGGTTTCGAAGTTTATTTTCTGAAAGGTATTGATTTGATGTAGGTAAAGGGGGAAAGCCATACCAAGCAACCTAGGCCCAGGCAGACAAGGCAGTCTGCAACTAAACCTCTGCCTCAAGTCAATCCTTCAACAATTGCTCAGCGCCCAAGAAACCCTCCTAGCCCTGCCCTAGCTGCCCAATCTTCTGTGAGAGCCAACTACCGAAGAGCAATCAAGTCTCCCGCCAGTAGGATTTGGAGACCCTAGTGATTTTGTAACAGCAGAAGCTATGAACATATTTAAGCTTTGGGATGAATGTAAGCTGCAAATCAAAGCTTTGGGATCAACTTTGAAATTACTGATATCTATGAATGTAAGCTTTTGGATTCTATATTGGTTTTGGTAGATGAACTGAAGGATGGGTATTGATTTTATATGAATTCATTTATTTATATAAAAAGGTTGAAAATTCGATTAGCTGAAAATGCATCAAAACCCGTATCCATATGGGAGTGTACTACGAATATATGGTTTTCGTCTGGTAAAGTAAAGAATGGGTTTTTGGAGTTACAAGTAGAATCATACAGAGAATTATCCCATAACTTCAAGCACCAAGACCAAACTATTGCTTCTCATTTTTGTACTAGAGTCTTAATTTCTTGAACCATGATGACATCAACACAAATGTTCTCTATAGATGCTTGCTTCTGATTACTAATTAATGGTCAACTACGTTGTTAACATTCAATCTGGTTTAGAATTTCATAATATTGGGGTACATGGATGTACTAATTAATAGTCAAGTACATGCATATGCAATGTATTCTTATACCAATTGCAAAAAAAAAAAAAAACTCAGTGGTACGACCCGGTTTGTAAAGGGTTTGGTGTTTCGGGTCAGGCCCATTTGAACCGTCCTGGCTTTCTCTGTATGTATAATCCAACTGTCAAGTGTGAGCTCAGCTCACTACACTTCAACAATGGATGGTGCTTCCTTCCGCATGCTATGTCCGTCTTCCAAAACCGGCAAACTGGGCTCCGTACCCGGCGCCATGGTTCGAATCGATAGCCCGACCCACGGTGGCGACGAATGCGTCGTCCTCATCCTCGCTGACCGAAATTCCCAATCTCCCAACAACAACAGCAACACTCAAACCCTAGACAGGACCGAAGGCTCGCCAGCTCAGCAGGCCCTGGTTAGGGTTTTCAAGAGGGTGGTGGAGGACGAAAATGGCGAAAAGGGCGGTGGCGGTTCGGTGTGTTGTCGGTTGCTGGCAGCGAGCAGTCAGGTGGGGTGTGTGCTTGGGAGAGGGGGCAAGATTGTGGAGAAGATAAGGCAGGAGAGTGGAGCCCACGTCAGAGTGTTGCCCCGCGACCAGATTCCGCCGTGCGCCGCCGCCGGAGATGAGTTGATTCAGGTAATGCCTCTTTTCTGCTTTGATTTGCTTGCCATCATTCAGTTTCACTTGCATTCAACATTTTGCATTTGTAGCTTGTTTGTTCTTGCCAGTTGTTGACTGTGGCCATTTTGTAATTCTTTTGTTGTTTTTTTAGCTTATATTCCCTTTTGCATGTTCTGGCTGCTTTGTTTTTTGCAATCAGTGTGCAAGTATCTAGACTTTTATTGTTTTGTAATATGATTTTAGTACAATGTTTTTGCAAGATGTAGTGATGGTTTTGTGTAGTTTCTCACTTCTTAGAATGATATAACAGTTATGAGGAACTAACTGCATTGACACAATAAAATTTTATGTGCGATGCTCATTCTACGTCGACATCATGCTAATGTGGTACCATTGTGCTGATGTGTAATATGACTACCCACTCAAAGAACGAACGCAGCATTTTAAAAGTGAGAAAGAAGTTTTTCATTTTTTTTACTTTATTATAACTCAAAAAAATGACGTTATTTGGAAGTTTAGCATAATTTCGTGGTATAATAGTCCCACAGAAGTTTTTCAAATTTTAATGATGTACTATGTATTCAGGTGCAACACTAAAACTACACGTCTATGCATGTTTTGTGTGGGTGTTACCTGAATTTTGCTTCTTTTGCAACAAGCAAGTACAAGGAGTTTGTATTTCATATTTATTTGCTAAGTTTTCCAAATTTGATTTTTTTATTTATTTGCATTCTTTTGGGAAGTAAAGTTTATGTTTCATAAATGTCAGTGGGTTCACTTCATTGCTTACTAAAACATTTGCAATACAGGCAAATGAAAAGACCACCTTATGAGTTTTTGTAAGACTACACAGACATTTCGATTACCTTCTCTTCTTCTTTTTGGTGCAAGTGCAAGATGTTAGGACTTAACTCAGAATCTGCCCGAGAGCTAAAAGTTCAACAATATATAAAAGGGTAAATAAAGACAAAAACAGGATAATACTTGCTAACACAAAAAGGGAAGCATGCTGCACTTACTGTGGGGTGTAGATAACATATTTTGCTTCTGTTGTGCTAGTTTTATTTATTATGTCTATGTTTATGTGGGTTTGACATGCAGATAACAGGAGACTTTTCAGCAGTGAAGAAAGCACTTCTGTCTGTTTCAGGTTGTCTTCAGGATAACCCTAAGTTAGATGCAGCCAACTCTGGTTCTACCAAAATTTCAGGGGGTTTGATCCATGGAACTGGCATGCCTGCACAAGCTGACCATATTCCTCATCGGGATTTTGTGTCTGGCTTTAATTCTGCAGATTATCACTCGAGGAATTATTCTTCTAATCCCGGGCCTGAAAATGTTGGGAGCGGTCACAGGATGGTTATGGAAGAGGAGGTTGTATTCAAGTTGTTATGCCAAGTTGATAAGGTCGGTAGTCTGATAGGGAAGGGTGGCTCCATTATCCGGACTTTGCAAAGTGAAACTGGTGCATCTATCAAGATTGCTGATGCTACACCTGATTTGGATGAGCGGGTTGTTGTCATATCTGCACAAGAGGTACAAGAAGTCAACTTGGTCTGCCTTACCATTTTAGTAATTAGTGGAAGCATTTATTTATTTTAGTCTTTGTACTTCTTATGTTTAGTTCCTCATGCCATAAAAATAAAATAAAACAAAACAAAAAGATTTCAAGTTTAATGTTGGATGTTCATTAATGCAGAATCCAGAGCAGAAATATTCCCCAACACAGGAAGCTGTTATTCGTGTGCATCATCGAATTGCAGAGATTGGATTTGAACCTGGTGCTGCAGTAGTGGCTAGGCTTCTTGTACATCCACAACAGATAGGTTGTTTATTGGGTAAAGGAGGTTTCATTATTACTGAAATGAGGAGAGCTACTGGTGCTAGTATACGGATTTTTCCAAAGGAACAAGTTCAGAAGTGGGGTTACCAAAATGATGAAGTTGTACAGGTGAGTTGTGCTTATATTAGCCGCAGATATCATTATACTGCATATGCCTGATGTTGTCGTGTCAACTGAGTTCTCATTCTACCTTAGGTTATTGGAAGCTTGCAGTCTGTACAGGATGCGCTCTTTCATATAACAAGTAGGATTCGGGAAACCATATTCCCAATGAAACCACCTTATCCAAATTTTAGTGCCCCCCCTCCCTACATGTCTCCATTTTCCGAGATGCCTCCCCCCTCATTTAGACCAAGGCATAACCCAGCCTCTCCTGGTACCTATCCTTCACCGGTTGGATTCCATCATGGAATTGATCATTCTGCTATTCCTTCCCAACCTCCTGATCACCAGCCTGCATTTTCACATGGTATGGATCACAATGGTCCATCTCACATGGACCGAGTTCCCTATTCTTATGGCAATGAGCGACCAGGACATGGTCCAACATTTGAGAAAGCTTCTCCAAGAGCATGGACTCCTCAGGTTGATGCCTTGTACTTTCAAAAACCTTATACTTCAATATGTCTAATCTATCATGGAGGAAATTTTAACTTTGACCCTTTGCCATAAATTTTTAATTTTGTTGTTGAACCTTTTCTTTTTTTTCGGTTTCTTGGGTGGGAATCTTCTAGGGAGCAAGCCGTGGGAACCCTAGGGGAACTACTGATGCTGGTTTGGGCTTGGCTCCAAGAAATGGACCTTTACGAAGGTAATATACCTTATTTGTGGAAATGTTCATCTGTTATATGCTATTGAACTCCAAGTTATTATGATTAGTTGTAGGTGTTTTGTTAGTAAGCCGGCACCACATGCTGACAGCATTTTGACAATACTTAGCCATATTATTTATCTCATGAATTTGGTTATAATTTGGTAACATGATTGTGATAATGTCGTTGTACATTTTTGACATTTGAGCAGTGGAAGTCAACCACCTTACTTAACCGGCACAACTGTTGAGATCATGATTCCTCGAACATTGATAAGTCACGTTTATGGAGAGAACAACAGTAATCTGAATCAGATCCGGCAGGTGGGTTTATACATCATGTTTATTAGTTTGATATTATGGCATCCAAAATCGATAAATGTATAGTTTTAACTTGTACTTTTTCATGAATGTTTTATCCCAGATCTCAGGCGCAAATTTGGTTGTTCATGATTCAAAACCTGGATCTTTGGAAACCTTAGTTGTAGTGTCTGGAACCCCAGATAAAGCGCATACTGCTCAGAGCCTTATTCAAGCTTTCATCCTTTGTGGGCAGACACAACTTTGACAATCAATTAATATGTAGAACACAGAAGAAGAATGGGAGTGTAGTGTGGATATGAATTTTTTTCCTTTGTTGAGCTGTAAATGAATCCATCAAAGCCAAGTGTAAATTTTATATGCAATTCTATTGAACATTTAATATTTAGTTTAGATTAATGTTACCATCGTTCTTGGTGTTTTACTGTTGAGAAAAACAGTGGTAGTCACTATAGAGGCATTTAAACGCATCTCTCACGTGGCCACCCCCCTCCTTGGAACAAAAACGCATCTCTCACCGGGTATTTATGCCATTATACTAACCACATATTTAAAGATAGTTCTAAATTCTAAATAAATATGAAATATGGTAATGTCCAATATACCAAGTCATTTGTTTTGAAAATTTTATGGAATGATGGAAGTTAAACGTTCATGTATAATACTAAACTTACAATAGAACTGCATTTACCTTAAACTATGAACGCTAATGTAAACTTATATTTACTCTTTATTTTTGTATCTTTGCCTTTCTTTACATTTGCACATCATGCTAGACTAATTAAATCCTTCACGAGAAGAAACAGAAGAAGATGGTAACTAAATACTATTATTTGTTTTCTTTTCTTTTTTTGGTAAGAAGATACAAAATAATTAGATTAAAATAAACCCAGTCTAAAATAAAATGAAAGCAAAATGATCAATTAAATGCCAAAAAACATAAATAATGAACTCATATTATCGATAAGTCAATAACCAAGAATAAATATCCAACTGATGTTCATTGATTTAACTGTAATGTTCACGAGTGACAGAGATGCTCAACACATTGGTATTCTTATTCTACAACTTATTTTGTTTTTTTTGTATCTCTGTTTTCAAAAGTTTGCAGGGGCCCCCCTCTTAGTCCCTTCTAAGTTCCGCCTCTTATATGACCCAAGCAAAAAGCTATCATGATGAATCACTGCCATTTCCCACAATTCTATGACCCATTTGGTTGGCATCCGAATTTCCATTCTGTAAAACAAGCAAAGGGAGAAGAGAGGAAAAAAAGGTCAAAGAGTGGTAGAATAGAAAACCATATATTTCAAAATATGA
Organism: Purshia tridentata; assembly: GCA_003254885.1. Taxonomy (NCBI): domain Eukaryota; kingdom Viridiplantae; phylum Streptophyta; class Magnoliopsida; order Rosales; family Rosaceae; genus Purshia; species Purshia tridentata. The sequence goes on along the minus strand of QANT01001855.1, from coordinate 5,327 downwards.
ATAATACATAAGTTAATAAATCATGTTTCTCACCTCATTCTTGATTATGGAAGAGCTTTGGCCAACTTGAGGTGCTGCCTTGGAGAGGTCCCTCAGAGTTCCCTATGGTTCGTGAGTTTAAAGACAAGGCAATAGAATACAGCAATAGAAGTTTCGATTAAATTACTGATAGGTGAAAACATTCAGTTCCATGACTGGAAACTTTCTTGTAACAAATTTAAAAAATTATAAAACATGACAAAGGCCTCCCTATTATGTTGACAGAATAACACAGATATAAATACATAGGTTTCATGCTTTTTGCAACTGGAATTGTTTATTTAATTCATCGAGAAACTACATCAGGCAATACCGGAAGGACCAAGTAGGAGGCAGCATTCTATACTGCAGGTTCCTTGTCTTAATTAGTTAGACATCAATCTGACATAACTCAAAGCCTCAAACCAAGGCTTCTTGTCAAATACTTAGGTACCCCTCCCAATTTGGTGAGAAAATAAATCTATGCCATCTAGAGCATACCAATATATCCCTATAATTAGACCAATTGAACTGAGCGTTTTGTTATCTAATATCTCTTAATTGTGTTTCCCTAACAAACACATAAATTACTTCCTAATCAAAGTCATTCTCTCCATTCAATTTTTCTGTTGCAAACCCCACCACATTAAAATTCCATTAAATTCAATGGAATTCCGTCTTAACAAAATATCATCACAGTGGTATTTTAAGATGGATTTCCATTTACTACAGTAGCAAAAGCATTAATATACCAAAAACAAAATTTGAAGAAAAAGCAAACCACTGGTATTCACCTTGTTTGCCCACATAAGACCACAAGCATTGCAAAGGGTTCTTGGCCCTTCAGGTCCACGTCGCATCATCGGTGTACACTTCTCATTAATGCCACAGTGTCGACAGCTGGAAATAACCCACCATACAATAGCAATGGTAAGATTACAGAAAAACGAGTCCAAAGAGAAAGATCCTAATGCATTTTTTACAAGAAAGATTCCCATGCTATAAATCTTAATATAGCTGTTGGAAAAATTCGGTTCTTAGGTAATCTTCCACAGAATGCAGACATTAAAAGATCAAAATAAGAAATGTTAACTTACACAGCCTCTTGATGTTGGGATCCATTACCATCCTGACCCCAGCTCTCGTTTGAGCCCCAACTTGTGACAGCTGATGCAGAATCATCATTATTGGACTTAGAAGATGTAAATTGACCTTTGTTTCGTTGCATCCTACAACAATGACAACAAAAGTAATCATGAATAACACTCAAAGTTTTCATATCCATATGCTAATAAAGCATCATATTCATTAAATCATGCCGGTCATCTGAATAAGGAGAAAAATACCAAAGTGAAAACAAGGAAACAGCACAGCATAAGGGGAAAAGCAGCACAGCATAAGGGGAAAAGCATATCTAACACGAGGTTGAAAAAGTAAATGTCAGCGTTAAACTTGGTAGTTCGGATTTACAGAATTTTTCATACCAATGGAAATATTGGTAAAAACCAATAAATATTATGGAAATTTGCTTAAAACCATGGAAAATGTAGATGAAACTCTAGATAATGTTAACCTGAAATTCCACCCATGAATTGGTGTACATAATCAACAACCCTAGCATCTCTATTAGTAGTACGGCCACATGCTACCATGTTATAGCTATTGCTTAGCTTAACAATTTGAAACCATACATAATTGGAATCTTGTAATGTTTTCCATTAATGACCTTAGACTCAAGTCATATAGTTCAACAAAGAACAAGCATCTCTGCAAAAGTTGAACTAGTTTCTATCATAATTTAATAAATTTTAAATAAATTCAGATGTCATACCTAAGTGCTACCTCTTTTCGAACAGTATAACGAATCTTCTTGTCAAAATTTCGTTCTTTTCGCTTTTCACGGAATCTAATAAGTGAAGCCAGTCTTTGAGGGACATTCAATCGTTGTGGAGCACCAGTTGCGCCCTGGTTGAATTCTCTGTTAGCAAGATACTAGAATACAAATGACTTAATAAAACACTTCAGACCATGTACAAATACCCGGTTATTATGCTGGGTGGTTGTTGGGACAGCAGGGATGGTCGAAGGTACTTCACGTCCCCCCAATAATAACAACACAGCTTGAACCTGAGGAAGGGATTTAAAACAAATCAGAAGGCTTTCTCTTTAGTAAGCTACTAACACGACAAATAGCGACAAGGCCCACAACTAAAAAGATAACACTAATGGATTTCTAAAATTAAAATAATATTTTAAGGAATCCATTTCCTATATGCAACATCCTAAACATGTTCTAGAAAGCGACAAACATGGCAATCTTATAACTCCTACAGGCTGCATGTCATAATAACAGCTCATTGAACTTGTGTATAGACATAACTCAACCTAAGTTTGGATCCCTTGCTTCAGATAACTGTTCATTGAAAGAACGATATTTTACAGATCTACATGCTCCACAGTTTAATCAGAACACTAGTAACACTCCATTTATTACGTATGCAGCCATCTCCACCAATAGTTCTACCATTTTACCATTTTTGCACCCATGCATGTCCATATTTGTATATTGCATTCCAAATTAATAAAATTAACTCCTAAAATCCATGCCAAAAGTTCAGCATGCACATTTTGATCTACGTACACAATTTTCCAATGTCACTTGAGTAACTTAACAAATATGTTTCTCAAACATCTATATTCGCAACAAAAAAAAAAATACATTGGTTACGTAATGCCTCATATTAACTTGCACATTCTCTTAGACAATCAAAAGATATCAGAATATGTACATCAAAACAAATACCTTGAAGTAATTCATTTTGAGCATAAGCACTATCAATCAATGCTTCAAACGTAGATACCACAAGCACATAAATATAACTAACTCCAGCATCAAACCACAATTGCATATATCAAACATATCATATAACTTGTAGAAAACAATAATAACTCAAAGAATAAAACTTCAGGAGAATCAATCAAATCACCTTCTCCGGCGACACAGAGTCGAACACAAAAACCTGACCCTGAAAAGACAATGTGAGCTGGTCCCCATTATCGCCGCCATGATCCACCATCACACCACGAGCATCAGAATGATTCCCAGGGTCAGACGGGACATCACCTTCGACCAGCTCAGCTCCAACAGCACCAGCACCACCACTTCCATCATCATGATCCTCGGCCAATTCACTCCCATTGCTCATAGGGTGCAGCCCGTGATGATGCTCGTGCTCTTGCATGTATTGCATTTGCACCGCATCGCTCATATGCATCGGAGCATCATCACTCCCACAATTACCGTCCATTGTTTACTCCTCAATTTGTATCACACTGGTCCAAGATCACTACTTTTTTGTAGAAACTTGCGTATATTTACTGCTTTCACCTTCACATCAATGCTAAAGCTATCAATTCAAGGATCAAATGACTTAGTGCTCCGTTTGGCTGCCAAGAAAATGCAGGGAATACAAAAATTAAAAACTGTACAAAACTGTGCTAATACAGGCTGGTAGTGTTACTGTGCCTGATTCCCCAAAAAATGCAGGAAAAATCAAATAAAATATAAGAAAATCTTTTGCGGTTTGTGCTATATACTTGCATGTGTGTGAGAGTGATGTACTTAGTTAAGGTTAGTTATTGTACTTTGTTTTCGATAATTTTCCTCGCGTTTCTCAGCAAGCAAACGGAATTTCTATATGAAATGGAAAAAATATTGAAAATAATTGATTACCGGAATTACCATTCGGGAACAGGATAATTCGGAACTGGAATAGCGGTATCCGAGACTGGAATAAGCAATTCCGGTTCCGTTTTCTGATTCGAAACTATGTAATGTAGAAAAAAGAAGACGAGCGAGTTGGAGAATTGGGTGAGGAAGGACTGAATGAGGGACGAAGATCTGTGGCCGTTGGATCGAAGGGCGAGCCTTTGATGATGATCTACGTTGGGATGGTGAGGGCTGGAGAGTGGAGGCCCCCTGCTATTTTCAAGTCGTTTCCAGATGTGAGGCTAAGAAAAAAATGGAGTTTCTCTAGGGTAAATTATACTAAAAAGTTATAAAATATGAAAAAAATGTATATATAAAAGATAAATGAATATTTTCCTTTTTGCCCTTTTTCATTTTTGAAATTAAAATTAGTGTCAATTGAAGTTGCATACTTGCATGCATTCTAAATTTCTAATTCTAAAAAGCGTAATCCTTATATGAGGGACTTCTTTCTATAAATATATATATATATATATATATATTATACAAGGGACTTAATATGAGAAATAAGCAAAAAGCAACACACTCAAGACTTAGATTTACTTCAAATAAATTGTTGATTTTTTGATAGTGTTAAATACAATCATTAAATGTGTTATCATTTACTTGTCTTTCATATTAAGTATCTAAAATAGTTAGGTTGAATAGGATAAGAGTTATGATTATGATAGATTTAGAATTCGATTTCTTCTAATATAACAAAGAGAAAATCTCGCATAAATCAAATTGTTAAAAAGTACATATCATTAATCGATCGACATTCTCATACAGTCAAGTCATATTAATGATTCTTACTAGAAAATCTATATGTTGATGTTATGCTAAGCATGCTATTGAGTTTTTTTTTTTTAAAAAGAATAAGATAAAAACTAAATTATATGAACAATATTCTAATTGAGAATTTTTTTGTCAATCTACACATAAAATAAAAAATGTACTCTTGTTGATGTGGTGTTATCATTATAATACTTATACAATTTTGAAGGGTATTGTTTAAAAGCACTCTTAAAAGTCAAGTGAAAATTAGAAAAACTCTCCATTCTTAATTCTCATGTAGCCAAATCATACGAAATTGATTTTTTTATTTTCAAGTCAAATTTATGACATAATTTTTTTTCGTTATAAGAAATTTTTGACATAACTTTTTTTTTTTTTGCATTGAANAAAAAAAAAAAAAACCAATCTTGAACTTTTAGTCTAATTATAACTTTTATCCCATCTAATATTACCACTTAAACTAACTCTGAGACTTAATCAACATCACATTGCATCACTTGAGCAAATCAAATTTCTGATACAGTTGATTAATCGAATTTTCTCAATTTTCTCAATTTCACAATTTTTACCACTTTCAATGAGGTTATTTATTTTAGAGTGTAGAATGGCATTATCAATTTATATTTTAAAAGTTAGTTTAGTAGTTAAAAGTTAAGAAGGGGTTGGCAATCCGGGATCCATGCCAACATTCGAAATTTACAAGGCCCAAGTTATACCCACCACCCTTTGCTGCTAAGTTGACTACCTTTTTTTTTCTTTTTTT
>QANT01001854.1:0-13280 GCA_003254885.1 Purshia tridentata | reverse complement strand
ATTTTCTCTCTATTATGGTCAATCAATCCAAAAAACATGAACAAAAGTATATAATTCCAAATAAATCAGTCACATAGATTTAGGGTTCATGCTTCATGGAGATTTTTACATGCTATCAAGGTTTATTAAGCATAAATATAAATTGTTCTAGAAAACCTACTTGGTTGAAAAACGGATTGAATGATAATCCTCCTTTTTGTTTGATGATCCACAATCCTAGAGCTCTTCGTGCTGATAACGTGTTGTAAAATATATGTATTAGGGTTTGTGGAGGCAGAGATAATATGTCTGTCTATCATTCATCAAATATGTTTCCTCATATAGGTAGGGTTTACACAGGTATTTGTAAAATGACAAATAAGCCCCTACAACTATTTACAGGAATAGCCACTCAAGTAAAAGTATTTACAACAATCTAATATTTATCATGACATCTAAAAGGTGTCATAAAAACTAGGTTTATGTATCATTAAAGGTATTGAATGACATCAGATTGGTGTCATGAAAATTACATTTAGGTGTCATGACATCTAAATAATATTATATAAACTAAAAAATGACAAATAAAAAGATTCATCATAACCCAATAAAAGAGTTATTTGACAACAAAGATGATTGCTAAAACGATTCATTTAAACTTAAAAACTGTCCCAAAAAAAAATAAACATCATTGAAATACACCACAAAAAGGTATTAATTACTAGCTAAAACTTATATATTAGTAACCAAAATGCTATGAATAAGAACACAAAACAATTTTCAAATTTACTTAATGAACAAATTACAATTAAACAAGTAATTTGTTGTTAAAGAAGTAAATAACTAATACATTACTAAAGTCTAGCTAATGGTACAAGTCACTGCAATCACCTTAGTTAAGGTCACACAGAATGCCACAATTACCCTAGCAAACAGCAGAGTACCTATGGCCAAACAACAAATAAAGATTAAACAGATAACTGCTGGTGACCAATTTCTGACTGCTGCTGAAAAATTTCTGTATAGTCCTCCTGCCACAATATGAGAGCACAAGTCATCTGTTAAGTGGCTACCAAACAAATGACTTTTCATAATAACATGAAGTTGGAGCTTCAAAGGTTACCATGATATCAACTGCTTCTTGAGATATATTAGCATTTTTCCTCTAAGAGGTAGAATAACTTCCAGGTCTTTTTGTTTACCAATTTTGGCCTGCAGACAAGTGTATCAATCATTTGAACATTCTAATCAAAAATTTTCCACAACTGAATATTTTTTTATGTGAAAGGACTTGTATACTTGTCCTATTAGCATAATAAAGTCATACAGACAAGAAATTTAAAGTGTCTTGGACACACCAGCCACCTTGGAGACTAAGGAATGAAAAATAAACCTATAATTTGTAGAAAACATGCAATAACACTTGAATATAAAATCTATAACTATTAAGAGGTTGGTCCAATTTTGATGCAAAGATCAAATTGATGCAAGGTAGGACTAGCTAATTATTTACCAATTACAGTCATAGTGCGCCAGTTTATGACATTTCCAATGAAAAAATCAGTGCTAGGCCACAACTAATCATCAACTGTGCACTTAGTGAAATATAGGCTAGTAATTAGAGAAGGGGTAGCCATAGGGTCACAATGGATAATGAATTACACACGGTATCTCATAATTACAATAATTTAGTACAATTATACCTGAAAAAGAAAAATCAAATCAATAGGTACAACACAAACCTGGCATTAAGAATCCCATGGCAAATTACTTCAGTGACTGACCTGAAACGAGGAGGCAAAGCGAAGCTCAAATACTTGGTCAATACCATACAATCTCAAGAAAACTCATAAAAAATGAACACAAAAAAAGCACCTATGTGCAGCAAGACTTGGCGAAAAGTGATAATTGAGAGGTGATTGATATTGGATATCCACCTGCAGTGAGTTAAAAGCAAAACATCATCACACCGACCATTATCTATTTTGGACAATGATAAACATGCACATCATAAGCTTACAACCATGTATTCATAAAACATGGCCACTATATAAATATATTGATAATTATTACCATTCTCTCCTTCTTTCAACTAATTTTTCTAACTGCAAAGTAGTGCCAAAAGATGTTATATGCCTACTAAATTCTTAAATTAAAATAAAAGAAAAATGAGTATACAACTACATATTATAACAGATATATCATTTGGAGATAATCTGTTTAATCTGAAGCGTACAAAAAGAATCAACAAGAATTCATTATATGTTAAGATGATATTATACCTCTGGCAGAACACCAGGTCTTTTACTAGATAAACGAGAAGCCAATCCTTCTTGAGATCTTTCTACTGTTGTGAAACATATATGTTGGACCCAAAAATCTCTGAAGAAGAACTGTTTGGCCAAGAGGTGAATTGTTGACTTAGGAATCGAACTTTGGAACTTGAATTGGATTTCCAGATGCTTTGAACAGAGGTGGGGTACCTGCAAAAGATACTTCGACACTCAAGTCAGTGTTTTCCTTAGCTTCAGTGTGTTTAGTAGAATTTAATTGCGTACGTTTCTAGGTGGTTGAGCTTCAACTCTTATAGATGTCATTTTTTTTGTGGCTCAAGGATGGAGTGAGGCGCAAATTACTCAACTCAACGTAAATTTCATCCCGATTATTGTGCTAATTAACTTTCACCCCATGCATATGCTGACTACCTTACCAGTCACATGATTCATTTAACGGCCTTTTTCCTTAGCCCTTGGTTCTTAGTTGGGTTGTGAATTCTTAAACTGTCTTTAGTAGGTTGGGCTTTTCCTTTGGGCTATTAATTAATTTCCCCCACAATGCCCCATTTTTCTTTTATTAAATCATTTAATTTAATGAAAGAAAAATATTTTAATTAGAATCCTTCTTAATCCAGGTTATTTATCCTCTCATTATGTTCAAGTTTATTTGAATTAAGTAAAGTTAGGTTAATAATAATTTTTTAGAAGGTGAATAAATATTATACTTGACTTTGGCAAGGATTTCGGCAATACCTCACCCTCACCAAATTGCATTCTTTTCTTGAATTGGGATTAATGGTGAATTAGGCACCACACCATATGCAACGTTGATATCAATTTGTGGGCTATATTGGATCTTCGATCCACTGCTCTCACATGTGAAGGTATGAGTTGATCTTTGTACTTTGTTGATGTCACTTGAATTGAATGCTCAATAGTTGTGAAGTTTACCTTTTGCTAATGGCTTTTTGCTATGAACCTACCTACTTAGCCTTTGACTTTACATAGGTCATCTAGGGTTTGTTTGATTCTTCTTTGTTGTTCGTACCATTGTATTTTTGCAAAGACACTACCCCTGTTTAGTTATGGCTTCCCTTGTATCTAAAGATGTTAGAGGTCTAAAGGATTAGGCTTAAAAGAAATTCACTTTTGCGTGAATATTTTGCAACTAATAATTATATTTTTTTATTTCTTTAACTAATTAATTAATGGCATCACTCCCTATTACCATTCGTTTGGTAGCTAAGGTATTTCCAATTGGATCCAACTACGTTAGCATTTATTAAACATAATTAATAGGTGATAAGTATCTCAAGGTAGTCGCCAATCCGCAACTGTGGGGTGAAATTCCCCTTTTTATTTATTTATTTTTTTTTTCATTATTTATTATTCTTACATATATACATTGGCATTATTCCTAATAAATCTTAAGTATGCATAAGACCTTCTAACATCCTTTTTTTTTTTTCAAGTAAAAAGGCAGGCAACCACCCGAACTAGCCAGAAACTACTCTGGATCTATACAGACCCATACAATCTGCCTCAAAAAGGCTAACAACAAAAGGAGGAGGGGAGTAATAAGAAGAGAACCCCAACATAGTCAAGTGACTCAAGCTAGCAAGCCCATCCGCAAGGCCATTCTGTTCTCTATAAATATGCTTCACTGTAACATGCCAACACCTATTAAGAAGCTCTTGACAGCCATTCACTAGACTAAAAAGGGAGTGCAAACTATCCAAAGGATTCAAAACCAATTGGACAGCAACAGAGGAGTTGTAACAGCCCGTACTTCGCAAGGTAAATTTTTGGATTGTAATTTGGCCTTCGAGGCCTAAAGTTGACTTTGGGTCGAGTAAGATTTTACTTTTGACCTTGGGTTCGTTAGGAAGGCCTCGGGCTTACGAGTCTGTATACATGCAGCATGTCCCTTTTGGAGGGACGGTTTGAAAATTTTGAACGTGGCAAGNTTGACTTTCGGTCGAGTAAGATTTTACTTTTAACCTTGGGTTCGTTAGGAAGGCCTCGGGCTTACGAGTCTGTATACATGCAGCATGTCCCTTTTGGAGGGACAGTTTGAAAATTTTGAACGTGGCAAGAGACCCAGAAGTTGACTTTTTAAATTATTGGGTCCTTGGAGTAGACTTTGACATGGTTGCTTAGAGCGTGACTCCACGAGTTCGTAGACACAAAGTACGTGTCAAACGGAGCTACGGGTTGGAAGTTACGGATGTGTGAAGCGAGGGGCAAACTTGTAATTTTGGTGACTTGGCATTTAAAGATTCCAGAAAATTCTGGAACCTTTCTCTCTCCCTTTATTTCTCTCCTCCTTCTCCCCTCAGCCCGCATAGCTCTTTCCCTTCTCTCCCTGCGCACAGTCCTCTTCCAGCTCACTTCAGGCCAGACCCAACCACTGACAACCCTCCTCTCGCCGACGCCAGCCAGCCCAGCAGCCCTCCACGACGACCCAGCACTCGCACGCGTGCTACAACTCGGAAGAAGATCTCACCAGTCCCCGGACCTCTCCTCGAAAATTTCAGACAGTTTTCCAGTGCAACTTCCACTCATTTTAAGGGTTACACCCGAGACTGAGGGCAACCCAGCCGAGCAGTAGGACTAGATCTCTTGACTGTGAGTGGACACTTACTTTATAAATTGTTTTATTCACTTTATAATTAATTTGTCTCTTGATTTCTTTAATTAAAGGTTGTGGCTTGGATTTTGGGGTTAGAAAATATTTTAGTGAAATCTTGAATTAAATATTATTGTTATTTTGAGCATAGTTTGAGATGTAAGGCATGAAAAAGGATTTGATGTCATAATTAGCGTATATGGTTTTATTTGTGCATAGTGGATTGGTTTATTGAAAGGATTTTATTGACGTCGGTTATTGATTTTAAAGTTTGAGAAATGTTAAGTATTTTATATCTTGGGAAAGAATTTCTGAAGTTTATGATTTCAAACCACCCTATTCAGTATCTATCCAGGTTATCAGATTGTATAGGTCCTTGGGACCCATCATGGCACACACGTAGGCTTTGGGCCGTGTGCCGGGATGCCTTGCCCTTTGGGGGTGACCCTGCGTGCACGTATGGCAGTCTATTGCCCCTGCATGTGTATGAAAGTTTCGAGTCTGCACATGTACGGCAGGATTATTGGCCCTGCATGCGTATGGCAGGTTGTGGGCCCTGCGCATGTATGACAGGTTCGGTGAGTGGGAGTTTTTATTATTATATCAGTTTCAACAGCAAGTTTTTTCAATGGTTATAAATTTTCAGTTCCGTTTTGATATTGAGCAACTTGACTAGTTTTAATGTTTTACTCGAAAATCTCAAAGTGGAATTTTAAGATACTGATTTACTTATAGCCACCAGTGGGTTTTACGAAATGCTTTAAAACTGGGGGATTTCAAAGAGGGTTTGTAAGATCTTAAAGGAAACTTGAAAGTAAAGGATTATTAATGCTTATTTTGGTTTACGTCCACTCATTGAGTTTATCTCATGGTTGTTTTTCCTCGTATTGTTAAGCTTTTCCCCCCTAGGTTGTAGCGGTGGAGCGGTCGAGCCAAAGACGTCGAGGCAACCAGCTAACCTTTGTAATTTGTAGGAACTTAGTTATCCTTGTAGTTTTATTTTTCCTTAGTAAATCTTGTAGCACAACTCTGATAACCTAATGAATACTTAATTAGTTGATTTTGAACCTTCGGTCGAAGACCCCTTGTTTGTGGTAGAAGTGCTGTTGTTTTGAAGTGCTTTTGGCAGATCTCTTGAAAAGGGTTAGTCCAATTTCAGAGGAGATTCTGCCGAATTTTCAGTAGGATTTTCCTTGGTATTGGATTCCCGCAGGACCACTCCGAAGTTCAGGGGGAATTGGGGGTCAATTCTGTCAGGAGTCCAACTCCACTTCCAGCTGCCTGCAACCATAATCCCAAGCCACAAGAAGACCTCTGTACAATCCCCACAATTCAGCATCAAGACTTTGACCCTTCCCAAGATTCATAGAGAACCCAATAATCCAATGACCAAGATAATCTCTCAAAACACCACCAGCACATATGGTCCCAGACTCTTTATGGAAGCTGCCATCAGTATTAAGTTTCCACCATCCTTTAGGAGGAAGAATCCACTTCACTTGAATAGAACACTTAACTATACCACTCAGAACAGGCTTACTAGTAGCAAACCATTCAGCAGAGAAATTCAATATCAGCTCATGAGGCCAAGGAGGAAAATGAAAATTAGCATCAAAAACCACCTTACATCTCCACTTCCAGATATGCCATAAAGCAACAACAAACACACAACTCCAGGGAATACCAGTAGCACCACAGATTTTGGACTTAAGATTGAACATCAGCCACTCCTCAAAGGGAAAAGCAAAAGAGTCCACCACAGCTACATGACAACTAAGAGCCGCCCAAATTTTCTTAGAATCTGTACACCTTCTAAATAAATGATCAGAATGATCAGAGGACTCCACAGGATTAGAACATCTAGGACATAAAATGGACTGAGAAAGCCCCCTGCAAACTCTAGCATCATTTGTGAAACCACAGTCCATTAAAAAGATTTTAACTTAGGAATAATTTTTAGCTTCCAAATAAAATGCCACTTCCAAGTAGAATTACTTCTCTAATCAACAAGGGCATGATAAGCAGATTTCACGAAAAATTTACTTGAAGAAGAGAGACCCCAGATGTATTGATCATCTTTTGTACACAACCCACCACCATGAATTCCATGAATAACTTGAACAACATCCACAGGGAGAAGATTTTGAAACAAGGTTGTTTTCCAACCACCCACATCACAAAAGCTACTAACCGGAAGATTTTGAAGATGTTGAGGCACTACTTGAGTAGCCAACAAATACAAAGGCCCCATGCCAGTCCACCCAGAAACTAGTATGGGCACTAGAGCCAACCCTTCATTTGAGCCCCTGATGCAAAATTTGAACACCATAGAGCACAACCTTCCAAGTAGAAGAGGAATTGGTGAAAGAAATATCCTTAGTAGCCAAAAAATCCATTAACTGTAAATACTTGCCGTTCAAAACTTGCGCCCAAAGCCCTTGTTCATTTTGCACTAGCCTCCACCCAGAGACTTAGCAAAGAGAGCCTGATTCATAAGAGCGGTTTTCTTTAAGCCTAGACCACCAAACACTTTGGGAGAACAAATAGTGTTCAAATTCACAAGATGAACTTTGGCTTTCTCTTCAGTATGCCCCCATAAGAAATTTCTATTCAACTAGTCAGGTTTATTGCAAATAGCACTAGGCAATTTAACCGGCTGCATAGTGTAAATCGGCATGGTAGAGGCAACCGACTGTAACAAAGTCAACCTACCTGCCATAGACAAAGTATGACACTTCCAAGCCGTAAGCCTTAACTGCACTTTATCAACTAAAGGCTTATACGTTGCAATCCCACTCCTACAATGAATTAAAGGAACACCAAGATATTTCCCCAAGTTCTCAGTTAAAGGAGACCCACAAATATTAAAAATTTGCTTAGCCATCCACTTGTCAACATTGGGTGAGCAGAAGACCCTCGACTTGTCATAACTAACCTCTTGCCCAGAAGCCAAACAAAAACTATCCAAACAATCTCTCATCACTTGAGCCTGCTCAACAGAAGCTTCAGCAAAAAGAATTAAATCATCTGGGAAAAAAAGGTGAGAAACTGCAGGACCACTTTGAGCAACCATCATAAGTTTCCAATTCCCCAAAAGCACTTGAGCAGAGATTAAATGAGCTAGTTTCTCCATGCATAGCACAAACAAATAAGGAGATAGGGGGTCACCCTATCTCAACTGTCACACCCCAAAAGGAAACCTGCTAATTTCAGGTGAAGTGTGACTTACGTCCTAATCGTAGAATAATAGAAATTATTATTTCCACCATTAAGACGTGAAACATAAAATAAAATAATATAATTTAATAAAGTGATTAAGATAGTTCCAAAAATAAATTTTGTTTAGCAACTATTGTTTAAGAGTATTATATCTAGTGTTCATCTATTTTATTACAATTTGTTGCTCAAAAAAAAAATACACAATACTCCAGCAAGACCTTTAGAGTTCACTTGAATAATCCACCTCACCGGACACATTTTCGCAACCTGCACAATCTATTAGGGTGTGAGCTTTCAAGGCTCAGTAGGGTATGGTGATCCCTTAAGGCCAGTTAGTACAGTTAATCAATATTTCAAGAGAAATAAAGAAAACAAATAGCTTAGTAGGTGTAAAATGATGAGAAAATGCATGTACTCACTCTTTATCTATTCCCGTTGACAGACACACAAGACAAACAGGCCTACACGTCCCATACCGTGCATCTTACCATTGTGGCCCCGAATATCCCATGTATAAGTCAACGCCCATCCATCCCTTAACCCCAATTATTATTATTTTTTTTAGATTATCTCCATAATTTATGAGATCACCAGGTACATCTCCCTTTCTCCTCGGTGTCTCCATTAAATCACGGGACCACCAGGTACATCTCCCTTTCTCCTTGTTGTCCCAATTAACCATTTATTAGTTTAACTGAACCACACTTTGCTCATGAATGTAATATATGCATAGGAAGAAAATTAAATGGTAGAGGGAAAATAATGTTATTTACATGCCCATAATATTAATATCATAATAAAAATTTACTCATAATCACACAAGCAAGTAAGAAAGACCAATAATTTATTCAACAAAAGAAAATCATAATAAAGAATTATGATACACAGATTAATTGTAATATAGTCCAATCATTGGGAAATAGGAACCCTACCTTAACCTCTTAAGCACGGTTTCCTCTTGATCCGTTCCTACATGCTTGGTTCTAACAAAAATAAAGTTTAGACAAAAATTAAAATGGTTTCACTCTCTTTTTAAGGAAAGAGAAATTTTTATTCTAACTTAAAAGGGTCAGATTGATGTGAAACTAAAACCATTGGACTTGTATCGAAAATAAGATTTGAGAGGGTTAAAATTGGGTCAAAAAGTTGCCGGAAACAGCCACACACGCCACCACGCGCCGGTGGTGTGTGTGGGGACTGATGGCCAGCTACTATTCACTTTTTTTCAAAATAGCCTCTGGTTTTCTATTCTTTTATCTCTATTTTGGCTAGACTTTTATCCTACCAAACGTTCACGAAATTTTGTAAAGTTATACTCGTTTTAAAGATCTCTATCTCCTCTTTACACTCATATAAAATTTATGCAAAATTGAGCTGTAAAACACGAGATAAACGATCACAAGGTATGCTACCCAAACTGCCATTTTCCAGAAATTTCCCAGGTTTTTCTTCAACTTTCAACCTTGTTTTAGTACCTGAAAACTTGATGAAATTTATCAATCTTGGACTTATTTTAAAGCTAGTAACACCCTCTGTACGACCATATGAAGATCAAGAAAAACTAACCATTAAAACTCTAGTTATAAGCCTCGAAAAGTGGCTATATGGACTGCGAATTTTCTGGGAAAATTTCCAGATTTTCCTGTTTTCTTGGTCTTTAATTTTCTTTCAATTCTAAACCATAAAGTAAGGTTATAGGTTTGTAAAAAAGTTTATAGGTGACTAAATATGAGTTTTACAATATTAACAAGCTATCTAAACAAACACTTTTTCTAAAAAAATTTTGATAAGGACACTCATGCATGGTTCTTTAGAGCTCACCTTCCTTCCCCTCTTCTTGGGTTTGAGCTAGGTGAAATGGTGTGATTCCTACAATAAAAGAGAAAAACCACAGATGCTAAAAGTTGTTAATACTAAAAGATGTTAGTCTAAACAACTAAGAGAGAAAGGATTTTCATTTTGAATCAAACCTTCTCAAGCCCCTTTCTCTAGTTTTTCTCTCTTCCTTCTCTCTATCTTTCTTCTTCTCACTCTTATTTTCGTTCTACCTCTGGGGAGTGCTGGTTTCAATTGGTTTTCAACTCCCTTAAGATCCTATTTATATACTTAAATCTAGTTTAAGTAACTAGATAGTTAGAGGAATCTAGTTTGAGTGAGTTAGGCTTAATGATAGCCTATGCATGAGTCACCCTCCTAAACCAAGATCTAACCATTGCTTGAAGGTTATGTGGCTTGTGTAGGTGTGTGATCAGATCTGATCTTTATCCTTCTCTTCCTATATATATATATATATATTGACAAAGAAGGATTTGGGCTTTTGGGTTAAGGCATGTCATCTAATTCGTTTCATTTGGGTTAAAGAAGGTAGTCCAAGGTTTTAGGCCAAAAGTCTCTCTCTTTTTTCTTTTTCTTTTTTTGAAAGAAATCTATATATATATATATATATATATATATCTGTATCTATATTTGTTTTCTGTTTTCTAGGGATATTACATCAACCCACTACTTGGAAGCAACTCAAAAGACATTTCGCCATTAATCATGAATTTATATTTCACAGAAGAAAAACACTGAGTTAACTTTTGTAATACGTTTATTTGTACATAAATGTGTAGTTGCGAATGGCCAATTAATTTGCTCTTTTGACTTTAACTTTTGTGTAAACGTAGATTACGCTCTCGGCTACACATCTTAGGTTTGATAATTAGACGAATTAGGTGGGATCAGCAATTTCATAGGTCCTCCACCTTGGATCAGCAAGGGTAGTGGGATCTACCACCTTGGACCAGGGATCTACCTCTTGGATCTGCAAAGGTGGTGAGGATCTACCACCTTGGATGGGGGATCTACCACGTGGATCGACAAGTGTGGTGGGTATCTACCTCTTGGATCGGCAAGGATTCTGGGGATCTTCCACCTTGGATTGGCGAGGGCTACGCTTTGGGTTCGGCAAGGTACTGGGATCTACCACCTTGGATCGCAGGTTGTAGGATCTATCACCTTGGATCCGTAAGGTAGTGGGATTTACTACCTTGGACCGGGGATCTACCTCTGGGATCGGCAAGCTTGGTCTTAAGTTTGGTTAGTTTTTTTTTTCCTTTTGTTTCGATGGCTAAAAATAATGGTTTGTGGGATCCATGTGTCGGAGATCTTTACCTTGCTAGGTCTAAATGTCACGCCCCCCAAAACATTATTTTTAGCAGGTTACCTCAAGGTGCCAACATTAAAACTGGTGCTGAAGTTCCTAAAAATTCTCTAATCTTGTCTTTTAACCACCTCTCCTACATCCGTTTTCCCGTGTACCCCTTGTTTCATATGGTCTTCGGCTACTTAGGTCTTTCTCCTATGCAACTAAATCCAAATAGTTTTATTTTAGTATCTTCTTTCCTTGGATTGGGTTTACGTTGGGGTGTTTCCCTTAATTTCTAGATTTCTTCGCTTAGCACTCTTGTGCTGCTGTTAGGGGTGAAGTGGGATACTATCATATTACAGCTCGCCGTTGTTGTGTATTTTTTGGAAACAAACCTTCCAACTGTAAAAGGTAGAAGACCCGTCCCATTCTGATTACTGGAAATTGGTTTACCCTCGAAGTTTCTTGATTAAAGTTCCTCTCGTTTTCAACTTCGATCCAGGTATACTTTTTATTTATTTGTTTTTATTTAGTTATTATTATTATTATTTTTAATTTCTTGGATCGTACTACTTCGTTTTTTGACGCCTTTTTCTTGCAGCTTGCCACTTTTCATGAACTTTAATCCAGCTTTCGACGACACGCAAAGAATTCCTTAAAGATAACTGTGACGCCCCGGAACCACCGAAAATGCCACAGTGGCACCCGTCTTAAAGATCCCAAGACTATAATACCCCTAACCTCTGAGTATCATAATCCCAAGCTCTTTAAAACAAGTTTAAGCCCTTTAAAGTTGTGAAACCGGGTTGGATCAGAGTAGTAAAGTACAACGGAAACAATTTACTGAATATACCTCATTAGATTAAAATATTAAATTACCAACCCAAGAGGATTATAAGTTCAAAAAAATGATAACTCTAAACACTACATAAGCAAGTAGTAATTTACACATAAACAATAGACAGACAAGTATGCCAAGATAATCCAGCCGCTCCAGAGTGATTCTGCCGTAGGTAAAGTGGTGCAACAAATTGGACTCATGGGTATCCAATGGAGAGTGCCACCTACGAGGATAAGAATGAGACACCGCCTCTGATCCAAAGAAAGGATCTAAACCAGATATGATGGATGTTGAGAATCTACAAGTACCACACCCACGACCTCAATCTTAGTCGTCAACAACTGGGTTACCTGCACTCACAAGAGTACAGTAAGGGGTAAGCATCACATACAATCATCGTTTCCCCTCGAGGGAGATCTTGGTCAGGTTTGAAAATAATACTTGAAAGTATATAGATATAAGGTTTTCAGAAAGATAGGCAAAACGATGCACAACCAAAATCAATGAGAATAATGATGCATAAAGATGCGTAATGCCAAACAATGAACAATGCCAATAATCAGTGAGTAAAACCTTTGCATGCTCATACAGCTTTTCCAGTAAAAATCCAATCACGCGTGACAAAGTTTAGATGCTTACCTGCAACCGATCCTGAAAGGCCAACTACCAGTACCAAGAAATTAACCACCTTTACGATACTAGAGTGAGAGTATCCATTTACCGGTAATACCGCCTAGGTTAGCCTCCCTAGAAGGATGTTCAACTAACCTGTCCATACTACCCCTCCAAAGGTTTAGGGGATCGAAACCCAAGGTCACAACACGTGCCTTTTACTCTCAAGTTGCTAGATTCCAAGTATTCAAAAAAAAAAACACACCCAAAGATATGCCATACAAAAACCATGCACTTCATCTGTGAAAAACCTTTTATATACGTATGTACTAAAATAGGAAGGAAATCCTCTAACCGGGACATGTTACCTTCCCCCTACCTGTTTTACTATGAGTGTCCCGGTCTTCAACCTTTTTGCCTGTCTCTGTCCCTGTCCTTATCCACATTCCACTTATACCTGTTGGGAAAATTGGAGGTTCGAATCCGATGGCGACGATTAAAAGAACAACACTAGAACATACTTACCCTCGACCTTGTCTAGTTCAGACTAGGTATAACCCAGAGGTTCGGCACTAGCATAAGGCTAGGCTTCTT
>QANT01001850.1:0-23739 GCA_003254885.1 Purshia tridentata | reverse complement strand
ATGCTATTAGTTGAATGCATAATCTAAATTTACAATTTGTCAATTTAAAATATCTTATGTTGTTAAACTATCTGAAAATACAACATTACTCATTAACATATATATATATATATATACAATCCTTCTTTAGAGAGGATGTCCGCAAATTTTAAAGTTTACGAACACTGATAAAAGGTGTGGATACAAAATTGCAAAATTTGCTGCAACACATCAGAACTTGTTGCAAACACATCATCTATGTCCGCACGCTGTCTACACTTTGTCCACCCTCTATCCGTATTTGCAAAATAAAAAAAAATGCAGTCATCCTCACCTGAGAAAATCCCTATATATATACAGTCCTTCTCTAGAGAGAATGCCCGCAAATTTTAAAGTTCGCAGACACGGATAAAAGGTGTGGATACAAAATTGCAAAACTTGCTGCAATATATCAGAACTTATTGCAAACACATCATCTATGTCCACACACTGTCTGCACTTTGTCCACCCTCTGTCCGTGTCCGCAAAATAAAAAAAAATGCAGTCATCCTCACCTGAGAAAATCCCTGTATATACATACTTTTGTTCTTGAGGACATATATGTACTTTGATCAATTTTAAATTTCAAATCTACATTTGGCAGCCCACCCAGAAGAGAAAGTGAAATGTAAAGCTGGAATTAAGAGAATGAGGACGTGCCGACTTGGTAAAGATTGTGAGTTGCACTGCAAGAAGTTTAAGAATTCAAGAGGTTGGTTGTGTACTCGACTGGATAAATCGAGTGTGACTTGCACCTGTTTTGTCTCATGTAAAAAAATCAACATAGAAGGAATGCATCTATACAATGGGTTGCATCAACATTGAAACAAAATAATTTCATATTTGAGCCCAAATCAACTTTGATGTGTTGCCTTAATTACTATGGATCTTATATTTAATTTATAGTTCAAGTGCATATGCCTTGTCTATATAGTTTTAGTCACGAAATGTAAACTTCTATATGTTCGTTTATTATTGGATCTTTTGTTATGCATTAGCTAGGTTGAGGTTTGTCAAATATTTGTAAAAGTCTATGTATTTTGTAATATTTTTTATTTTTATTTTATTTATTTATTATTATTATTATTTGATTAGGAGGAGGGGGATATAGACATTACTTTTTGGAAAGTATGGTTTTCTTAACAAAAAATGTAACGTATTAAAATTAAGAAAGAAAAACACTTGCAAAAAAAGAAATAAAGTAAAGTTCGAAATAAGGAACAAATTATAACCCAAACCTACCGTACTCGTTTTAAAATAATGTTAGAAATTCTAAATTTGTGTCTCAAATTTAAATTTTAAATTATGTGACAGTGTATATATTAGTATTTTACTTTCATAATTAATAAATGATCCCCTTGGCTAAACAAACAATAATAAAAATCTCCAAAGCATATTTATATATGAAGCTATAAAAAATGTCCGCATCATTTGGCATCACAAGCTTGAGGCAACTGCCTTGGGCACCCAAACGTCAAGGAGCCAAAATTCTATACTCCTTATATATGTGTTAGGCACTTAGGCCCAATTCTTATTCGTTTTTAATGAAAATTAAGCTCCAACCAAAAATAAGAATACCCCAATAAAAAGGCACACATATTCATGAAACCCACTGGCCAACTACCCACTTAACTAAACTAGGAATTGGAGTATTAGGAAACTAATTTCATCAAGCTCCATATTAGGATCTTATATATATCAGAAACCCTTTCCCTACTGTGCGTTAAGCCATACGCCTAGTTATAGTACGTGTAAGCAGTCAATTAGTTTTACCGTTTTTGTGAGTTACGTTAATTAGTATACTAGCCTGTAAAATTATCAATCACAAAAAATAAAAAATTTCTACATAGTCAAAATAGCTGTATAAGACTATAAGAGAATAGACATCTCCAACAGTCAAATGCACCCTAGCCTCCTGATCACCACATATATAAATGGATAGAAAGCTAGAGAAACAAATATTCCAACCCAATATGATCGAAACCTTTAAGGCTTCCTCTGCAGGCTTATGATCTTATTACTATTGTTTCTGCATAAAATCCTTTCGATACTTAAAAACGAAATGATTAAAAAATAAGTTTGATAATGCAAAAGCTGTACATTATCAAAGCAAACAATGATGAACGAACATCGAGTGATGCAAAAAAAAAATATATATATTAAAACCCAAAATCTAATTAAACCAAAAAAACTGTGAAATTGCCCAAAAACCCAAAAAAAAAAAAAGAACCTGTAACACCAATGCTCAAATGGAGGTGTTCTCTTTGTCTTCTACAAAGTCCAATAGTAGAACACAACAAGAAAAAGAAAAAGAAAAAATTTATTAGCAAAGTGGTAAGCAGAGATGTAGAAAGCAATTTGACTATAAATTAAGATGGTTACAAATTAATTTTGGGGTTTGAAATGGGAAACATAAGCAAATAGATGCACTTTGAAGCTTGTGGTGGTTCTGCAAACTCATCGCTGCTGACACCACTTTATTTTTACCGTGGTTTTCAGCACAATGGGTCTTATTGGATGTCATAGGTTAAGCTATCCCATGTTTATTGTTTGTTTGGCCATGGGTAAATGCATTTTTGGACATGTTGCAAATATGCTTTTCTCATGCATTGATTTATCCCATGTTCTTTTTGTTTTCTTTTGCTTTATTTTTTAAGTTCATTTAATCATTTTACTTTTATATCCATAGTATATCAAATTGTTGAGTTTAAGGTGCTTTATTTAATAAAGGGTATTTGCGGGATATTTAAAAATTTCACCTAGTGGGGGTGTTTGCTTTATATATATAGATATATAATAAATTTAAAACTTGAGAACTAAAACCTGTAACCCCCTACCCTCTTACTCTTGCACTTTGTTTTGTTTATTTTTGGTGATCATAAAACCTAAAAAAGAAAAAAGAAAAAAAATAAAAAAGACAAAAAAAAAAAACAATTCTTCCCTTAATTGTATTCAATTAACAGCTTGAATTTATAAATTTCAAAATATTAGCATGATTAATTTTTCTCTAATGAGAGCTCACAAATCTCGAGCTAAATATATCAGAAAAACAAGGACTTAGACAAAGACATAAGTAATGTCCTTGAATTATTATGTCCTGTTACATACCCTGAGGTTTCTTAATTTTTTGATAATTAATTTGAGTTTATTAGAAATTCCTAGGATTTATTTGGTGAAATTTTAGAATTTTTCTTTTTTAAAGTAAAGCAATTTTTCCAAAGTCAAATGGTCAAGGTGGGACCGTGATAGTGTAGTTATCATTGTTCAGAGTCCAACAAAGTTTATTTAATGTGGATTAGAGTTTAGGAGAAGCAATTATAAATTTTCAAAGTTGGACAAGTATGTAAGATTGTTTTTTATTTTCCAATAGTTATGTTTAGGAAGTTGGATTTTCATAAAAATTCTGGAAGTCAAAATGTTATTTTGAGGTCTTAGGGCCTATTTAGTTCAAGTTTTGGAGGCTTTGGAATGGAAAATCAATTCCATTCTATTGTTTGGTAAGTACATGGAAGGGAAATGATTTCCCTTATTTGGGGGAAAATGAAACCCGTGCTGGAGCTTGGGTTTTGGTTTCCCCCCTCTTGGGAAAGCATTTATTGCTTTTTCTATTTACTAAATTAACCCTGAAATTTTAAAAATAAATTAAAATAAATATTACTTGTGTTTAATAAATGAGGGTATAATTGGAAAGTTAGATCAATTTTATTTCCTTTTCCTACACAAACCAAACAAGGAAATGGAAATAAAAAAGGAATTATTAGTTTACTTTCCTAATATTACCAAACGGGAGAATGTAATCTTACATTCCCTAACCTTTGGAAAAGGCATAGGGATTGATTTCCTAGGAAATCAATTCCGGGAACCAAACGGGCCCTTAGAGTAATCCGTAGAATTTTTTGGAGCTCGAATGAATTTTTGGTGAATTATTTAACTTTGGATGTTGTTTAGAAAAATAAGAAAAATCTAAAAAATTAAGAGATTATCCAGATCGCTGACGTGGTGCAATTTGGGCTGTTCTTCAAAGACAATAAGAAGACTTGAGTTGCGTTAGAGGCAAGCATGGCTAGAGTACAGGTTAGCACACCGAAGATATGGTGTAGACACCAATGACGAGGAATCCAAACCATTGAGTCATACAGCACACTGTTTCTACCAAACACTTGACCCGCACACGCGCCTAGATCCATACTTCGACGTGGTTCTCCTATGGATTTAACGTACCCATGCACTCTACTCGTCTTTTCTACCCATTATCTAGGTATGAGGCCCCATTTGTAGTAAGGGTGGGCATCAACCCGCTCACCCCCACTTATTGCCCGAACCATCATCCATTTAGTCTCCACCTGATGGTCAATGGCTCGGATTTGGGTTCCCTTCTTCACTGGCCATCACCGACCATCACCACTTTTTTAACCGATTATGAAATATAAGGAATAGGATAGATGTCTTCTACAAGAGTCAAGAACTAGTAAAATTATTATTTATTTATATAATTACCTTATTCATTATTTTCCTCACTTATGTAATTTAAAAAACATTGTTTCTATACTTTGGAGAGAAGATAAGTCATTTTTTATGGGTGAAATGAGGGTCATTAACATCATCTTAAGCATATACATAAATAATTTGCTTCAATTTTGGGAAGTTGGTATACATATAAACACACCATCACCCTCTTTAATTTCCACTACACCTAAACAGCCCACCCACTACCGACCTGGTCTAACCCACTCCCTGATTAACTTACAACTGCCCTACCCATTGACTATATGGGTGGTGGCGGGTTGAGCTCCCACCCAACCCACCCTGCCCATCACCCACCCCTAGTTTGTAGGTTATGTAAGATCCGCGTGTTGACCCACCCAATCTCGTCCAATCCGATTCAATTCCAGCCTTCAAATCACCCATTTTTACTTGAATCTCAGCTCTTGATTGCCCTAAAGTGATCCTAGCCCTCCATTAATTGTAGTCCTTCACCTTTATATTTTATGTTGAATTCAAATTTAGGGAGTTACAATTTTGCCCTTTTGGTAAAAACCACTTGACAAGATTAAATTAAAAGTCTCAAGAACAACATGGCTATTTACCACCCTATATACAATTATACATGACATAACAAATGTAACTGAATTTTTCTATAGAAGTATTGGCCAAAAAAAAGTTATTCTATAGAAGTAAAACCTCACAACCCTGAAAGTTCGACTTCCACAGACACAAATAAAAAAACAAAATAATCGTTAAAAATAATAATGGGAGAATTCTTATCCTCACAACCCTGAAAGTTCCACTTCCACAAACACAAATACAAAAACAAAATAATCGTTAAAAATAATAATGGGAGAATTCTTATTTTGAAGTAGGAGCTAGGAAGTAAAAAGCAAATTCCAATAAAGCCCCAAACTCAGGTCAAGAAAAATACAAGAAAATCTAGACAAAAACTGAACTATCGAATAACTCTGTACAACTTCAAACCTTTGTTTTACACCTCCCACTTTATAGATCAAGATTGAAAAAGGGTGGCATTCTTACCTAAGGCTCTCATTTAGACAAAATATTCCTTCAAACATGAATTAACAAGAATAACAACTCAAAACCATTAAATAAAAAGATAAAGAAAAAAACTACTCACACTGCTACACCATAAAATTCACACATCAACCCCATGGAAATATATGAGAATCACTTCACACAAGGGATGTATGGTTTCCATGAAGGCAGTTGACTGCGTGACCGATCTACTAAACTCTTGAGAGATTCCCTCAATCTATTGTGATAGCTCTTAGATCTGGACAGCACTGGATGTGATCGCAGGTTAAATCAAAGGTTCCTGCACATCTTTGACCATTTGATGGCCATTCACCTGTTGTTTGGCAGCATTGCTACCGTCAGCACCACCAGTCTTGGATCTTGTGGCCATCCCCATTTTCTGCAAACTAGTTGATTGTCCCACTTTTTTTTTTTNTTTTTTTTTTTTTTTTTTGACCACTGAGTTGATTGTCCCACTTAAGGCCATCCACAATGGTGTGTGTGTCATAGCCAAAAATGGGTCTTAAAGTGGCTTGAATAGTGCTGAGAGTGAGTGCCATAAGTACTGAAGCTATAAGTACTGAAGCTATAGTAGTGCTAACTGTCATAACTGAGTGCCAGAGTGTCATTCTTGAAAAAGTTATGGATTTGGCACTCTTTTAACTCTTAAATTTCCGACCCAATATAGAAGGTTGAGTGTCATGTGATGTTCATTATTAGCTATGGCTCTCAATCTTCAAGGCCACTATGGATGGCCTAAGGGTGTCAAAAATTATATCTGCGCAAGCAAGTTTAGTTGTCTTTGTGTCTAACTTCAAATATACCAAAAATAAAAGAAGTCTAACTTCTAACATAATGATTGTGAGACAAATAAATAAATACACTTCTCCACATTTTTGTTGTGCCTCAACACCTATAGGACTTTATTCATTAAAAGATCGGAACTGAATGTGATAATAGTCAAGGCAAAGTAGTTGTGGATTTAGAATATAAAGTAAACTAGTACTAGCACTGGATCATGCTCAGATGAATAAAAAACTAATTGAAAGTTACAGGGTTGAACTACTAAAATAAATGAAAAAAGAACTACAGAAAGTATAAAACAAGAAATTAGAAGATTGTAAAACTTGAACTTGTAGAATAAACAGACTGATGACTGAAACTTAGAGCTATTGAACAATGAACATTCAATTCCTTGCCTCACCCTGAGATGAGAGGAAAGGTCAATTTTACTTGAATTATGGACCTAATATTTAATCCTAATCTGGTTACCTGTAATTTGATTTTGTAAGAGCTCTTTTTATCAGTATTTACAAGTGTTGGGGGTTGGTGTGGACTCCATTTCTTCAACTTCTCTAATGCTCCTTCTCTTGAGTTGCTTGAGAAGCCTTACTGGTGAACCCTCAAGGCCATATTTGGCCTACTCTGATACTTTGCCACTCTTCCCCGAGATTCCTGAGCTATGCAATTCTCATATTTGATTGATTGAACTCCAGAAATAAGCATCTTAATGAATCTGATCTATGTGCTGCTATCTGACTCTCTGAGTCTCCAGTTGTATCTAAAATTTGGTCTCCCCACCTATTCTGAGCTGAAACCACCTTGACTTGGCCGAAGATACCTTGCCATGTGCAATTCAAGCCCACCTCTAACAACGTGGACCATGGTCTAGATCTGGCTCAGATACTATGAAAAAGTAAGAACTTCTCTGGAACCTTACAAGTCTAGAAAGTGCCTTTTCTCCAAGAATTATGTTGCCATAAGAGTCTTGTTCAACAATCGTACCAGCTGCAACCAGGATTTTTGTGTATTCTCTTATCTCTAATCACTTGTCTAACCTGTGCAGATCCTTCCCACTCCTTGACACATGCAAATATGTTAGACAATTGTACATAAGCACCTGAGTTCTCAGAATCAAGCTCAATGATTTGCTCTGCCATTTTCTTCCCAAGATCCTTGTGTCCGTGAGCTACACAACCTCTCAAGACTGATGACAATAGGCTTGCGTCTACCTTAAAAGGCATCGCTTCAACTACATTCATTGCTTCCTCAAGGCAACCAGCTCGGGAGAAAAGATCAATCATGCAAGCATAGTGTTCAATTCCTGGATCAATATGATAGTCATATTTCATCTTATAAAACCATTTCCTTCCCTCTTCAACCAGTCCACAATGATCACAGGCAGACAAAACCCCTGTAAATGTAATTTCATTGGGATTCACACCAGCAAGAGTCATTTCATTGAAAAGAGCCAGTGCTTCAATTCCATGACCATTTGTAGCATAACCAATTAACATGGTATTCCAAACAACTTCATTAGACTTTATCATTCTGTCAAACAATTTTCGCCCATTTTTAACCAGACCACACTTGCAATAGAAATCAACAAGTGAGTTACAAACAATTTCATCATAATCAAGCCCAATGATGGTAGCTCTGGCAAAAATCTGCTCACCATATTCAAGCGAGGATATACCAGCACATGAACTGAGGACACTAGCCAGGCTAAACTTGTCCATTTGCAAGTCCAGCTTATTCATCTGCCTGAAAAGATCTAATGCTTCAACTGGACAGCCATTTTGACTAAGGCCAACAATCATTGAGTTCCATGATATCAAGCTTTTAATTGGAATTGCCTTGAAAATCTGTTTTGCGTCTTCGATTCGTCCGCAATTTGAATACACGGTGATCATAGAATTAAGCAATATTGTGTCAAAGGCTTTGAGTTCACTAAATAATCTGCAAGCATCATAAGAACTTCCACACTTGGAGTATGCATCAAGCATAGCACTAGCAACAATAACGTTTCCAATCAACCCAACTTTGCAGGCATGTGTGTGCATTTGTTCAGCATGTTCAAGGATGCCTGAGGTACTAACGGCACTCAAAACACTTGCAAGTGTAAATGAATTTCCATGTACACCATTTGTCAGCATTTCATTGAAGAGAAGTAATGCTCCAATGTTTTCATTATTGTTAACATATCCGGAAATCAATGAATTCCATAAGGCAACATCTGGATTACTTTTTGTATCGAAAACTCTTCTTGCATCAATCATTCTACCACAATTTCCATAACCTGAAATCAGTGCTGAGAGAGAGTAGTCATCTGGTTCCTTCATCAAATTCAAAACATGACTCGCACTATCAAAATCCCCACACTTCCCATACATATTAACCAACGAACTAGCCAAAACAGAGTCAAAGTCTACTTCATCAATAAAAATTCGTGCATGGATTTGCTTGCCACAGTCAAGCATAACCAAATCAGCACAGGCTCCAACAACTGTAGCCAATACAAACTTAAATTCATGTGATAATTTCAACGGGTCCGAACTCAAATCCTTGAAAAGCCTTAAAGCATCTCTAGGACAGCCAAGTTTAGCATACCCGTGAATCATAGAATTCCAAGCAACCCAGTTTCTCCTAGGCATGTCATTAAACAAACTACGAGCAATTTCTAGCTTGCCCGCTTTTGCAAACCCCGAAACAACCAAGTTCCACGTAAATTCATCCTTATCGGCCATCGCCTCAAACAACTTCAATGACATCTCTTGGTCCCCAGATTTTATATAACCTTCGAGCAATGTGTTCCATGAGAAACAGTTTCTTTGGGGCATATCATCAAACAACTTCACTGCATCGGTCATGCTGCCGCATTTCACATACATCTGAAGAAGACGGTTCGCGAGTGTAACAGCCGAGTTTATAACACCCTTTTTGAGAAAAACAAGGTGGAGCTGCTTTCCCAAGTATATTGAATGATGGGTGTTGCAGGAATGAAGTTTCCCAACCAAAGAATGCAATGCAAGACTCATTCCTTTGATATTTCAATCCTGAAGACTCCATTAGACTAGTACATGAAAATGGCACCAACAACGACTACTATCAATTATCAAAAGCTTCTGCATGGATGCTGAGCGTCCCTTTTGCCTCTTTGGAACTGGTTTTAGCAACTGAAAATCCGCATGGTCCTTTACTTCCCCTCAAGCTCCGACCCAAGCTTCTCTCTATAGGTGCCACATCTCCATACACTTCAAACGTTGCACTTCCATAACACAATCATTTGTCGTTAAATGAATCCCTGTTCAAGAGGGCCACTCTAGGGTTTCCTGGCGAGAGGTTCAGCTTTCTTTCGCGCGAGAAGAGAGCTGACATAAGAAGTGTCACGAATTAACTAATACTAGCAAATGGGTCAATTCATGTCATAATATGAGTCAAACGGAGTCGCTCAGGGTCAAATAGTTTTGTTATTCAAATTAGGTTACGAATTTACCCCAATTGACCAACACGTTTTTTGAATAACAAAAACTTTTGATTCTAACTGATCTCATTTGACTCACATTATGACATAAATTGACCCATATGCCCCTCCAAGTGAATAAAACTCAACGTCCGTTTTGTGTGTTTTGATGAAATAGACCAGTGTGGGACACATTAGTTATTTTGTCGATACACTTGGGACTTAAAAAAAAAGGAAATTCTAAACATACCTAACAATTTTCTTTTTTTTACCCAACTTTTCAATTTACCCAACCATTACCTTTTTAAAATTAATATTTTCTTATTTTACCCAACCCAAATTACTATCATACCTGTATTAATAATACCCTACTCTTGTATTTTCTTTCCTTACCCAACTGATTCACATATCCAACTCACTCCCTTTCTTTCCTCCATGCAGCACCACCCTTCCCTCTCTCCTCCCCGCAGCACCTCACTCCTATCTCTCTATTTTCCCCGTAGCACCGACTCGATCCTCTCTCCTCCCCATAGCAGCACCTTCCTTTTCTCTTTATCTCTCCTTCCTTTTCTCCTCTCCTTTCTCCTTTCTCTCCCTTTCTGTGTCGCTACATCTGGTTTGGCAGACAGCCACCGAACCAAACTAACAATTTCAGCAGAAAACTGTCGAACTAACCCACTAGTTTCGGCGGATGGCTGCCGAACGAACCCACCAATTTCGATGGATGACTGCCGAACAGCTTCAATGCTCATCCTCTGCCGAGTATAAGAGGCTTGTTCGGCGGGTAGCTGCAGAAGAAAGCAATCAAGTTCGACACTGGTTCGCTAAACTTGCAATAAGTGCGTTTTCGATTGAAGAGGAAGGAAGAGAAAGGAGTTGGGCATGGGGTGGGTCGGAGGGGAAGGAAGAGAGAGGAGCTGGGCACGGGATGGTTCGCGCAGAGAGAGAGAGAGGGTGGCGTTGATGTTGGTGGTGCTCATGGAGGTCTGAGGTGATGGGTGGCATGCGAAGAAGAGGAAAGTGAGAGAGAAGGTGGTGGTGCTGTTGGTGTGGCATGCGAAGAAGATGGTGATGTTGGGCATGGGGTGGGTCGGAAGGGAAGGAAAAGAAAGAGAAGCTGGGCACAAGGACAAAATGGTCAATTCATGATGGGACAAAATAGTCAGTTCATGTTCAAATTTTTTGTTGGGCAAAAAAAGAAAATAGTAGGGTATGTACAAAATTTCCCTAAAAAAAATTGTGGATCAATACGAGACTTATTAAATAATAATTGAAAATAGTACAGTTACCTTTTTATTTATTTATGTTTTTAAACATAAATCCAACAACCTTGTTTAGGCTTGGTAAAATTAAAATTTTCTTTTGGGATGGACAAATTTATTAGGAGATATTATGAAATAGTTTGGTTTAATCTAAAGGGTTTTTTTAAAGCCCAAAATGAAAAATAGGCAGCTTCTTTTGTTTTTTATCAAAATATTAGTCCCAACCTGGTCCACTAATAGTGGTTATTTATGATAATTGTTGGTAACCCATACTTTATTTTTTGGGTTTGGATTTAGGCAGGTTGCTAATAAGTGAACCCAATACAACTCAACCTTAATTCGATTCGGTGGGCTCGGGCTGGGTTCAGGTTGCCGAATTTCCTTGTGTTGGACTTAGCGCACAAAATCAAGGAACATGTTGGTTTCAACTTGTGAAAAAAAGAACTTGATAAAAGTATAACACAATTACCTCAATTAATCAAGCACTATAGTTCAAAACTTCAAATATCGACCGATTTCATATACAACAAAGCAATACCTTCAAGCAAGGAGTGTAATTTTAATAATTTTGGTGAAATTTCGCAGAAATTATCATTTTTTTAGGGGATCAAAACAAAATTAAACTTCCAAGATTTTATCGTTTAAATTTCAGAAATTTTGGCAAAATTTTGAATTTTGCACTTATCTCTCTACCCAGATGAAATTTCCATGTTTGGGGCTGGGATTTCTGGGTTTTTGTTTGGCCTTTTGGTAGATCAAAGGAGAAAGAGAGGGACTGTGGGAAGATCTGAGATCGAGGAGGGAGGAAGAAATGAGGTTGGGTTGGGTTTTGGCCACAGGGGGCGATGGCGGGCCAGGCTGCGTTTTAAGGTGAGAGATTGAGAGAGATGAGATGAGGTGAAGAGAAGAGAAGTCTGCAACTGGAGAGAGAAAAAGAAAGAAAAATTAATTAGGGGAAGAGAAAGAGTGGAAGACTGAAGAGAGGCACGGGTAAAAACCAAAAAGGAAGGAAAGAAAAGTCAAAAGAAAAAAGAGATAAGAGAGAGGTAGCCGCACAGGGGAACAAGGAAAAGAAAAAAAGGAAAGGAAAGGGGGTGGGGGGAGAAAGTTTTTAGGGTTTATTGGGGTTTAGGCCTCGAGCCGAAATGATTTGGGGTTTCGTTTGGGGTTTGATTTAGCCATTTGGTTTTGGAGTTTTATTTAGTGTTGTTTCTAAACCCTAAATCCATTTGGTTTTGGAGTTTTATTTCGTGTTGTTTCTAAATCCTAAATCCTAATACATTTCTATACTATATAGGGTATAGATTATTAATTATATTATATAGAATATAGATTATATACTTATATAGTATATAGGGACCATAGGGTTTAGTGTATAGATTATATAATTTATGATTTAATATTGTAGTATAAATAAATTTAGGTGTTATTTATCTAATTATTAATTAGTGTAGTATTTTTTTAACAAAATTTGTCTTTAGTGCGCATTATATTCATCTTATAACAAATAAAACCTACAATATAATTTGATTCCTTCAATAGTTTTTATAAATGTGGTAGATAATATGTTAAATAAGCATATGGTAAAGTTTCATTTAAAATTTCCGTCGTTTAATAGTAATTTCCGTCATTTTTATCTAAACCCTAACGAAATCGAATTTCAATGAAATTTCCGTCAAAATTTCTGGCAAAATCGAAATTACACACTCCTTGCCTTTAAGGCTTCAACATGACTATAAAATAATAATAACAATATCACAACCATATTGCTACCAAACACTATAGTTTTGGTTTTATTCCACACAAAAATATATAAAAATATATAAGATAGATACATATTTCGATGTGCCTTTAAAATCTATAATTCCTCTTCAATAACAAAATTTATTTTAAATATTATATTACTAATTTAAACTAAGAGAGTTGTACTCAAAATGTCAATAACTTTCATAGATTTCTCAAGTTAATAGACTTTGAAAGATTTTTGGCATTGAGGTATAATTACCAAAGTCTAGGGGATTTGACATTTTTATACTTTAGAAATGGTGTTATTCATTTTTGTTTGTTGAGATAGTGATCTTCATTTTGGATTTTTTGAGGGATAAATTTTGTTGTTGGGTATCTCTGTGGGCTTTGGCTTCATCTGAGTTTCATTGAAATGCCTTATGGATTGGGATTGCTTTCTTTATAGCTATTTTGTAATGTTAGCTGTTAAATTTATGTTGACTTGATTGGTGGACTGCTTCTTCACCTTCATTGTAACGTTATACTTGGGTGCCAAAGCTTGATGCAGCTGAAAGCTTTGTTTCCACAGAAAGTGGTAGCTTCATTTATATTTTATATGTGACATTGCATTTTATATGCAGTCTTTCTAATATTTACATTTTCAATATTTTATATGTGACATTGCATTTATATTGATGTGCACCTATGACATTCTATACAGACTATAGTGATCTTACAATATTTCACAAGGGTACTTTTATCAAGAAGTCATTGAAATTATTAGAAGTCGTTGAAAGTTTATCAATATGTCCATAAAAGTTTTACACTCCATGAAAGTCTATACAAGCCAATAAAATTATGTCATAATTCTAAAAATATGTCACTTAAAAAGTCGTTAAAAGTCTTTGAAAATCTGGATTGAGTACACTCAAGTAAAATGTAATCTAATGTATAGATTATAGTATAATACTAATACAAAATTGAGTTTGGAATTCGAGCTCGAGTTCAAGTTGGGACAACATGACCTCTACCCAAGCCCAACCCAAAAAATTAGAGTTCAGGTCGGGTTTGGGTGAGTTTTGACTTTTTAAAACCCTTCCACACGGATTCATACATTGGGTTGGATTATGGTGGGCTTGGGTTGAACTGACCCAAGTTGCACTCCTATTAATGGTTGGACAATCGCTATTCTCATTGTGTGACAATCAACTAAAAAAAGGCATAAACATGACAGTAACTATCAATATAGTACCACCATAAAGAGAAGAGAAGAAAGAGAGAGAAAGAGAGATAAATAGATATATAGAGAGATAAAGAGATCGAGTGAAAGAGAAAGCGACAGAACTACGATGAGAGAGAGAGAGAGAAAAAGAAAACCACAATAAGAGCGAGCACAAAGAGAATGGAGAGAAAGATCGAGGAGAGAGAGAGAGAGTGAGAACCACTTGATTTTTTAAAAGGTGGGCTTATAACTAATTAGGTAAACGTTTTATCAGTTGGATAATGTAGGTGGGTTAATTTATAATTAAGAGTCCAAATATGGACTTTAAAATCATTTACGGTAATCTAAATGGAACTATTTTTCCCTTTCAAAACTAACAAGTATGACCATTTTTACATGTTACCCATAGTATAATTATTTTACCAAACCCCCTAAAATACCATTTCTAAAGTATATTCTCCTATATTCTCTCTCCCTAACCCAGCATCTCTCAAACCTTTACATCTAGAATCTCTCATCAAATTGAACTTGAAACCAACTGAAATAATAATTATAATCATAATCAAAGAGAAATAGTGCTTGAGAAGGAGGGGGTAAAGGATCACTTAGAGTGGTGTATATTTCATAAGAGATTCAAAACTACCATAATAAGGAAGGAAGAAGAGAGAGAGAGAGAGAGAGAGAGCATGTTGGTACCCTAAAAATTATTTGCCACGTGGCAAGCAATATGAGCATCCTAGTGACACGTGGCATCGAATAAAAAAATCAACACACAAGAAGCAAGTTCCTTTCGGTCAAGGCAATAGTCTTTCTCGGCTGAGATGTGTGCATTTCCTCGTCCCAAATCAGCTTGGGTCGTTGTAAGAATAAGAAGGACATCTTTTCGACCCATAATGTCTTGGCCCACGATGTACAAAATATCTTAAAGAAATATCTCAAGGAATCTTCACCAACTATAGACAGATGGTGAGGCGATTATCAATGTTGAAACCCTAAAAGTATCTTTTTGATGTTGCATTCGAGGGCCCTACATGTGTCCTTAGATGTGTTCAGCTGAAAGGAAATCCTAGCAACTTTTGTGGTAATAAAAAGGAACAAAGAGCATGAGTTAGAGGTTTTCACCCACCCACACACACTTTATACCCGAAAAGGGAATGTTTATAATTCATCCACACAACAACTTTTCCAGTACTTTTAGTCGTTTATTTTCGCAAGATCCAAAGGTAGCTTTCATAGTGGCGGATCTAGAAATCAATCCTTATGGGGTCAACATTATACAAAAGAATTGCAAATTGTTGGTGAGCAGGGCACCTTTCTCCTTCCTTGGGCCTCATTTCTTTCTCTTGGTGCACACTGGCAATGACTTCTTAACAATTAATTACATTTTTTTAATGAACTTGTCAAAACGACGTCATTTTGGCAAATTAAGAATTGAAAATAGAAGAAGCTAGGAGCAGCTCACGTAATCACCCTTTCTTTTTTTCTCCTCTATCTTCTCTTTGCCTCTTTCAGACATAAACACAAACAGCTTTTTTGCAATCTTGCCATTGCAACAGCGATCAACACCCAAGTTTCATAGGGTCAAAAAATGTCCTCAAGCCCAGAATTTTTGGGTTCATAGGGTCTATTGACCCCATCCTGAATCCGCCTCTACTTTTATGTACCTTACATTTATTTTGTCTTGTAGTTCATTATTATTTTTTATTTAAAGAATAAAGTACGAATTCTCTATGATTCTTCATTATTTCATATTTATTTTAAGAGTTTGGCTATGGAAACTTGCTTACTCATTTCAAACCTTTTTGGGGATTCTTTCTTTGTATGGGTTCATATTCCAAAATGTGAGTAACAAAAAGGCAAATTACTTTCCATGATTTAATTAGTTATGTTCAGATCTGGCTATTTATTGCATTTAATAGTTCTTTGCCATTGTATTTACTTTCTTTATTTTCTAGTATTTAAAATCATTATCCGCTCAAATCTACTTTCTTTTGTATTTAATATCTTCATTCACTACATTTCCTTGCATTTATTTCTTATTTCTTTACAATTGAACTTTATTTCTTGTCATCTGAAGCTCAAATCCACTCATGGATTGCATTTATGACACTTTAGTTCATTAAAATCCTTTGTTATTTGTCTTCTAGCTTCAATTATCATGCATTTTTATCATTAAATTCAAATCTAACACACAGTGAAAGTCCTAGTCCATCTTAGGAATCACAACTAAAAAATCAAACATACACCACTGTCCATAGTAATGCCCTATGTTTAAAATGGGCACGGTTTGCAGTGCCCTATAGCATTCGGGCACTGTCTAGCCATGGATTAAAATTGAATAGGCTTTGCTCTAGTTTCCAATAAGTATATGACACTCCCCAACTCAACCATGCCCTTTGTGAAGTGGGTCCCACTACCTTATATCTCAGTTCCTTACCAAAAATCATGGAATATATATGCTACATTTTTTTTTTCCCAATTCTTTCCATATATGCTGTATTTCTCTTTCAAATTTATACAATGGTATAATTTCCTCATTTTCCTTGTACAGTTGTTGGAGAAGAGATAGATTATAACTGAATGCTTAACCCAAAGAAGCAAAATTCAAACACAACCAAAAGTCCCAAACAGCTGCCGCAATTTGATGGCGGATTTGCTGGCTGCCAAAATTGATTTCCACATCTAAACAATGAGTCAAGAATTCTTAGTTTAGATAAAAATTCTCAGTACCTATAAGAACTTAGGTTGAGTTTGGTTTTCTCTCAACTGCACAACTCTTGATTGGAAAGTCATATTTCGGTCAACAAATTAATTTCATCATCTTACTTATTTCCGGCCTAGAAGCAATTCTCAGCTAGTGGCACACCCAATTACACAAAAGAAACCAAAGTTAGTTCACATATCCATAATTTTCGACTTGACACGTGGCCGAGAATTTTTGTGACCAAAACAGAACCATTGTTATCATTATTTTGTAGTGTGATAATCTGGGCAATTTAATTTTAGAAATGAAATTTCCAGAGTTGTGTTTGACTGCTTGATTGTGTGGAAATTTTTTCCAAAAACCATACACTATTTTCATAAAAGCTATGATTGCTTGAAAACCTGTGTATTGAGCGTTGAACATATGTTATGCACACCAACAAATATTTTGGATGTAAGTAAACCTAAAGAGACAGCGTTGAGATGATATGACAGTGGTTACTTCACAAGTTAAATTGAGAATTTATTAAATCATTCATAATTTAAACAATGGGAGTCTTTAGTTTAAGGGCATTGCACTAGTATTTTAAGGGTTTAAAATACATAGGTTCAAAACTTCAAATCTTAACTTAAGATAATTTTTAAAATCAAATACAATTTAATTAAAGGATAATTAGACCGACTCATTTAAGATCCGTCACAAGCATGGCAAGAACTCGACTGGGCTTAGGCCATAGCTCGACCATAATATTTAGGCCAAATGACACTTTTGGTCCCTATAATATTTAGGCCAGTATATTCTATACAATAGTAATTAAGTCCAAATAGTTAACATCATTTAAACTGTTGACATAAAATTCAACCTGGAAGTACGTGCTTCGCACATGATTGGTATTTCAAACAATTTTATCTCTCTAGATGTTTATTTAAGTCTATACTTGTCATTGAAAATATTTTATTTGATGTTGAAACTTATTTTTTCAAAATGATTGCATAGAATGGCTAATATGGCTTATATAGACATCTATGTAGTGTAAAATATCCGAAATGTCACTCAATTGTAAAGCACATCAGATTTTCCATAATCAAATTAAACAAGATTAATGATTTGGACTTAATTATTATCATCTTAGAAGTAACAACAAAACTAAAGTGGAAATTTCATAAAAGTGCGTATCATTTGGTTTAATATTTAAGATAATTAGGCCGTGAGGACCTGATTATTAAAGAGTGATTGGACCGATTTTAAACGGGCCGGGTCGGGCGGCCGGCCCGGTTCACACCTCTCTAGACTCTAGCAACTTGAAAGGGAGAACAAGCATCGGAGTTTTTAAATGTTCGGTAGAGAGAGGGCCGGCCAGAATCCAATTAATCCAAGAAATGTCAACAGTAACAGGTGATCTTCTGCTTCTCAATCCATGGCGTTTCTTCTCTCATCCCCACCAAAACGCTGCGTTTCCCTGGACTCAGACCAAGACGAAGCAACAAAAGCAGAAGCTGAATTTCATACTCTCTTCCAAAACGACCAGGACTCATGGCGTTGCCGCCTTGCCTTTCGACATTTCCCCTCCTCCCATCGACCACGACCTCCTCGTAAGTCACCTCCTATTCTCTATTTGTTTCCCGAGAATTTAAAAAAGAAACTGAGCAGAAGAATCTTCAAAATTTAAAGACCAACTGAACGGACTGCTCGCAGGACACTGTGGTAACTGCAGGAGCAAAGGTTTCCGATGATGGGATTATTGAAACTTTTGAAAACGATGACCAAGCGTTAGATGCAGTCGATAATGGTGTTGTGGTGCGTATTTTTTGAAGGAATCTAGGCATCCATCCCAAAACCAATTGGCAATAGGAGGAGTAGCCCAAACCCTTATAAACCACTAGCAAGGCCCTCACATCTTCAATGTGGGATATCTCTCAACACGCCCCCGCACGTGTGACATTGTTTTTAGTACTTGCAGTGTCTGTGAATTGGGTACTTGTGTATTGTATGAGAACTTGAGAATTAAATATAGAATTTAAGGTTACGCGATTTGTGAGGTTAAACATGGCGAATTTCTTTCTAATTATGTTCTCAAGTTATTAAGTTACTGTTTAGTTGTATTCATGTTTAAATTCTGTGGGTTCACTAACAGCACTGCTGGATAACATTTTTTGTAATTTTCTGACTTTTTTAGTAAAATCGTTGCTTCTTATAAAGAATAAACCTATCAGGTTTGAATTCTTGGTTTATATAATTTATGGAAATGGGAAGAATCTTTTTAAAAATAACGGAAGAAAGCTTCTGCTTTTTTGAGGTGATTACCATGGTTTGCAGCCAGGATATAATCAAGTGCAGTCAGTGACTACATGAGATAATAATTATTTCTGATCTAAAAGAGAAGTCCATGATCATGACATTGGTCAATGCATGTAATCTGGGGATAACTTAGTTTTTCTTGTGTTCATTTGGTAGGCTAAATATAATAATGTGCGCACCCTAAAATTACATTCTTTAAGATGATGCCCACAATATAGTTTAAACATTCTTTTATGGCAGAGAAGTCTGCAATGCCCATTTGAGCCCTATATGTTAGGAAACCTTGCTTTTTTAAAATTTTCATTTTGGTGTTATTAATCTTATTTGCTAAACTTAAAGGAGACATGTTCATCTATGGGACGTGTATTGCTTAAAACTGTTTTATCAGATGATACACGCTCATGTATAGTTACTCTTGAAAGGGCTCATAATTTTAGTCCTTCACTCATGTCTTGCACATTGTAGCTTTTCATTTTTTAAGTAAACTCCTACAAAAGGTATTTTAGGTATACTTGTATCATAGTAACCTATGCAGTATGGGTGCCATCAAATTGTACTGTTGATTGCATGGTTTCAGATGATTAATATTTGTAACCATGGCAATCAACAGTACAAATTGATGGCACCCATGAAACGCATATTGCCATATTGCATATGTTACTATGATATATTTGTATACTACGGCCCTTATCGACAAAAAAAAAAAAAAAAAGGAAGAAGAAAGATTGCCATGGTTTCAGATAATTAATATTTGTATACTATGGCACTATGTTGTCAATATATTGTTAGAAAATTATGTTGTTTTTGTTTCTTATATTTGTGCATAGTCAAAGTCATTTTCTGAGCTACTAGAGGCTTTGGGTTCCTTTTATATGTTTTTCATGTGACTGATATCTTTGGTGCTATCCATAGCTTAATTTTAGATGCAATTGTCAGATTAAATAAGTCATTATGAACAGAGGACTTGGGTCAGATTACATCAACTTGAAACGTGCAGATTCATAGTGATAAATAAAAAAGAACATAGGATAACAACATAACAGGCATTATATGATGTGGCAAACTCTGTTAGACGCCAAGCCATGTGACAGAAGTAACATTCTTATTTTAAAAAATACAGTAGATACTAGGTCTGAGAACTGATGCTTTAAACTATGTTGAGAAAATAGGGAGAGAATAAGATTGATGTAGGACCACATAGGTTGGTTGTTCCCTAGTATTGTGGTGGGCTTTGAATGGTAGAACATTTAGTAATTAGAAGATTTAGAGAAAAGGAAAATTTAGGATTGTTGTAATATGGGGAAATTAGAGAGGAGAAGAATAGGGAGGGGGAGAGAGAACAAAAGTAAAGGAGATATTAAGGCACCAGGACTTCCTAGGCACCTATCAATGAACATGGATAAATGTAAGATTGGTTCTTACCTGTGTGTTTCTTACTTTTGGTTCTACATGCTAGTTCATGTGAAATTGAAGAAAAGTTGTGATCTTATGTCTGTACAATAGAGCATCAATGTTGAATTTTGAATTGGGGTTTAGGTGGCACCACTTGTTTTATGCATCTTGGCCACTGAATTTGTTTGTTATTATTTTCATGGAGCATGCACCAATTATTTTTTATTTAATTTTATTGCATCGAATGGCTCAGGTTGTGGACCTTTCACATTTTGGCCGGATAAGAGGTATATTTGCTTTTCCTTTACTTTGCATAATTATATATCAACTTATCTCGCATGAGTACTATATTCCATTTTGTTGATGGTGGTGCATATTTCATGCTTCTTCATTCTGCATGTTCTTTGATGCATAGGGTGCCAATTTCATTTTGTTCCTTTTTCTCCAAATTGACTTTGGTTAATGGTTTCGTAATTGTAATTGGACACCAGTTTCATTCTATAATAATATAATGCTACCATTTGGTTTTGTGATTTGTATGTGGTAGCTGATACATATAAATATTAGCCCTGTGGGTTGAGTGAAATTTAGGCGATTGGCACTCAAATGTAGTTGCATTTTCTGAAGTGCTGTTTAAGCACGTCATATTACAAATGTTCACAGGGCAGAGGTGTCTAATAAACTGTTTTTTTGATTTTTTTTGTATAATTTTCTCTTGAATTTATGTCTATACTGTTTACATTCATACATGTGTACGTATCTATGTTTTTATAAGAGAAAAAACTATTAACTCTTAGTTTATAGGTAATTCGTCAAGAATGGAATATTTAATTATTAAATTACATATTATGCTAGTATCTTAGCTTTCAGTAATTAAATTACTATATTTTTACGAGTTTCTAACTACATGTTAATTACTGTGATAAGAACTTAAAATGACAAGTGGAATTTGTGATGGTAGGCTGGTAATGCCTTTTGCATATAAATTAATAATGCATGAGGAAGAGTTTTGGTAATTAAATGAGTCCAATAGTCATTGAGAGGGTTAATAAATGAACTCCAGGAATGTAAAGTTTTTGTCATTAGTTGAAGATTATTAATGCTGGTGTTATAGAAGAGATAGAACTGTATGGATGTACTTTGCTTTCATTATTTCCCTCAATTTATTAAAAAAAGAATAGCTTATATTTAGTTTTGATTTTTGTTTAATGTGTTCAGTACACAAGCAGTGAGCTTCTCTTTTGAGTGGCATAAAACTATCTGAATGCTACTAAAATTTTGCAGAGTATGTTGAGAAGCTGGATTTTTTTTTTCTTATATTTGAGAAGCTGGTTTTTTTTTGGTTATTTTCTTTTCACCTTAATGGTATTTTTTGTTGAGCTCATAATCTTTTGCTAATTTTTGTAATTGTCATGTATTTATTATTATTTTTGTTTGTTTGACGTAGTCCAATCAAATTTATGTCAAGTCTGTAGTATTTGGTGGTATAAATTATTTAATGTGTTTTTTCCCGGCAAATACGTGATGGGTTCATCATGAAGTTAGTGGAGAAGACCGCATCCAGTTTCTTCACAACCAAGGCACAGGGCCGGTCCTGACTTTTGAAAGGCCTAGGGGCGAAAATTTAAATTGGGCCCCTAAATTTAGTTGTACGAAAAAAAAATTTTGCAAAACAATTCACAATTGAGAATTTAGAATCAATATTTCATTAACAAAAAAATCTAAAATTTAGAATCAGCAACAGCCAATCAAAATTGTTTGTTGTCTCCTTCTAATGGAAATAAGAAGACATTTTCAACCTAATCAAAATTTCACAACCACCTGAATGTCTAAAGACTAAAAAATATATGCTCTATATAAACAAACAATGGGCTTTCTCAATTCAACTCCAAGAGATCAACTTCTCCATCCATGTCAATGCACAAAAAACCTAAACATCAAGGTCTTGAAACTGACAGCAACTTATTGTCGTCCAACAGGCAGCAGACATGGCCCTAAACCTTCAGCTAAATTTTCACTTGCTTTCTTAGAAATAAAATTTTCAAGAGCTCCTCTTTGAGATTTTGTTAATTCTTCAATTCTTTTTCTCTTTTTTCTTTTTTCACTTCCAGACAAATGTTTTTTAGGTAACATGTTTATGAATTTTGCTTATGCTAGAAAAGCACACAATGAAACATTGACAAAAACAAGGAAATTCCAAGAAGTATGACTAACAGCAATCACAAAAAAAGTCTAAAGAAAGGGTGAGTAAAAAAACAACAACACCTGAATTTCTTGTATCCAGATTCCAGCATTATTTGAAGATCGAATTCCTTAAATTCCTCTGTGCTTAAGATTTTCCCCAATCCCTTCTAAAAGTGTTCACTGCTCAATTGCACATTGCTTGCTCTAAAGAAAAAATAGAAGGCGTAAAATCAAAAGCCTTTTTCCTTATCCAGATGAAATTATTTCTCTTGGCTTTTGCCTTCACGCCTTCTGCCATTCCTTAGTCAGTGAATCCAATAATTCATTAATCCTCTCCCTTTGGTCTCTGCGAATGCCAAGAGTTTCCTCCCCTGGAGACTGAAGTCAGATCCCCAATCCCACTTCCCCAAAACAGCTGAACCAACTTGTTCTTTAGTCTTTTACTTTACGCCACTTTCTTAATTACTAATCTTTCTTTTTATTATTATTTTTTCTTTTGAGTCTCTGTTGTTGGGC
This sequence comes from Purshia tridentata, assembly GCA_003254885.1. Lineage (NCBI taxonomy): Eukaryota > Viridiplantae > Streptophyta > Magnoliopsida > Rosales > Rosaceae > Purshia > Purshia tridentata. The sequence goes on along the minus strand of QANT01001850.1, from coordinate 649 downwards.
CCTAAAATAGATAAAGGGCCAGCAATATTAATATTTTTTTTTTCCTTTACAGCATAATTATTTTTTGATATATTAATATATATATATAGTATAAATTTGTAGGCCCCTTTGAAGATGGGCCCTAGGCCGTCGCACCCCGTGCACCCCTTCAGGGCCGGCCCTGCCAAGGCACTGCCAATTTTGAATGCCTCAGTGAAGGACAGGTATATTTGATGGGATGTAATCAGCAAATGGTTGCATATGTGGACTTAATTCAAATGTCGTCTTTGATTTTATTCTTATATTTACGCAATCATACAGGCTTGAGTAATAGGATTTCTAATTGAAATCCATAGGGATGTGACACCGTTTTTGTTACCCCAACAGCTCGGACAATAGATATTGCACATGCATGGATTATGGTAATCTTTTTCTTTTTTTCTTTTTTTTTTTATAATAATTATTGCCTCTTTGTTGATTTTCATGCATTGTAATAATCTTCATATTTAGGTTGGCAAAATAGCTTCATTTATAAATTTCTTTTTGGGTTCACAGAAAAATGCAGTAATGTTAGTGGTTTCACCTGTGACTTGCCGAAGTATCTCTGAAATGCTGAACAAGTAGGTGCATCTTCGTTTCAGTTGTTAGTGTTCTTTTTAGAAACTTTGAA